>BMAV01018851.1:53615-69100 GCA_019973955.1 Trichonephila inaurata madagascariensis
TCAAAAATCCTATTTTTAAATTTTCTTTACGTTTTCTTTCTTTCTTTCTTTTCTTATATATATATATAAACTCAAACTCAGTAGCGCAACAGCTCATGAGGGCGAGGTCCTACTGTACCCATCCCAGTATACATGACCATTGAGCGCAGAGGTGTATGAGCAGATGTCCCGATCAGGTGGTCAATCTGAAGCGAGACCCTAGTGTTTAAGTCCCTAGGCAAGTTTAGTACTCATTTATCGACCCACCACAGAAAAAAAGAAATATTCTTAATATATTTCAAGTCTATAGTTCTAATAATCAAAAATAGGATTTTTTTGTCTATAACGCCCCTCATTCCTTTGAGTCTATATCCGTAAAACAAGTTAGCAGATGTTTTTTAAACAAGCAAACCGTGCCTGCCAAATTTCAGTTCTAATTGTTCAAAAAGAGATTTTTCTATAATTACGCCGCCTCACCCCATCCCTTTCCTCAGGAATCATTTCTGTAAAACACGTTCTCTCAACGGACCTCTAATGAACTAAAGAAACATGTTTATTAAATTTCAAGTCTGTTAGTTTAAGAACGGTAATTTTTGCTTATAATGCCCTCATGAGAGAGTTGAATTTCGCAAAACCTGTTCTTAGCGAATCTCTTCTCAACAAAAGAGACATGCCTCCGGAATTTCAAGTTTGTAGGTCTAAAAGTTTCGAAGATTTCATGATGAATGAGGGAGTGAGTTGCTTTTCTCCTTCATGTATATATATATATACACAGATAGCTATAGAACCTAAGTATAACTATTCAAGATATATATATGTAAGGATACTTAAATTAGATTAAAAATTAAATTCCCTATCTAGCACTTCACTTTTATTTTTTTCCTCACCTCTTCAAGTATCAAACTAATCACCACTTTATTTCTTCCGAACATATGGCCTAGCTAATAAACATGTCTAATTCCAGATCGTTATATTTAATAGCCCTATATGTCAGCATTAACTTTCAAGTGTCCTCATGAAATCCGCGATCGGTGTTTTAAGAGTTTAACCCACTTAAGATTTTCGGTGGCGTTCTTTTTCTCTCTGCCTCTTGCGTCAGAATATGTCTAACTTTCATCAAATAAAGATCCTTTTTAAAAACTAAGTCTGTTTCTCACTTCAAATCATGTCATATATGTATACAGAGAGAGAGGGATTTAAAAATAGAGTGGGGGGGGACTTTTTTTATATTCAAATAAGGGCTCAGTTTTTTCAAAAAGTTTTTTTAAGGTATCGAACTACCCTAAAATGATGATTTTTTTTCAATATTGACAATTTTTTTATGATTTTATTTTATATGTCACCTTATTAGCTTTATAAAAATACCAAGTGTTTTATTTTCCATTCACTAGAACAAAAACTACAAGTATTTTAGTAAAAACAGATGACATAACTTTAAATAAGACGTCAAACTTTAAAATGCGTTTTACTCGAAATGTGTTTCTTTTTAAAAACTCAAACGGAGAGAGCGATTGCTCAAACAGTTTATAAAATAATTTGTGTATGTTGTGTGTGTGTGTGTATGTGTGTGTGTGTATGTTGTGTATAACAGTAAAAGTGTTTTTACTGTCAGGTTTATCGATCACTGTTTAATTACAAAATTTACAGTTCTGTACGTGAATATAAAGACTGTTTTATTAAGACATTTCATATAACTAAAAAGTGCTCTAGTTTTTGTAAAAGTTAAAGTTTCTCTTATCCTCAAGGTCATTTTAAAAAGGAATAACAAAGTAATACATCAAAGTTGAAAAATTGAGAATTTGTAAATTTACTATTTGTTTAGTAATTTTTGCCAATTTTTCCCCATTTTTCCCCATTTTAGTAGTAATGATTTATTTTTCTGTTCTTAATTTTAGCCTTTTTGCTTAAAATGTATTAAAGAAATCTGAAAATTCTAAAAAAATATCCATATTTCCATTTAAAAAAAAAGTTGTCACGAGTAGTCTAATAACTTAAATGCTCATATAATTTTTTTATTTCATTTAATATACGCACAACTCTTAAAAATTAACTGACTAGTTAATGCCGAAAACAATAAAATGTATCAAGAGTAACCAAACTATGACAATTAGTTTTAAATTCTGTTTTCGAAAGTAATCTGTCAGAAAATTTTTTTAAATATAGATATCATTTCATTCACTATTTTTAACATTTCAAATAGAGCATCTGAAAAAGAAAAAGTACTTCCGCATTAGTTAAATCTGCAGAAAATAAACTTATTTTTCCCTTTCATTAAAAGCATTTTATTTTCTACAGTCGTTGCGTAAACTCCGGATCATTTAACAATTCGGGAAACATTTTATTTTAGCTTTAAATTGGTCATGTAATGACGTGTTTACTCCTCATAGAAACGGCGTGGGATCTGGTTATTATTTGAATTTACTTTAATTTTTTTAAACATGTAACATTAGAAGCATTTTAAATTAAACGTGAATCAATCCAAATATACTTTATATGTGTGGGTAAGTTCCTGATGACTTTTTAAAGTAAGGTGCTTTATAAACAAATATTCATTCATATGTTTATAATTTAAAAACACTTGAAGTTTTTTGGACAAGATGTTATTCATTAAAACAATAAAACTATATATATATATATATATATATAACCACTCTCAATACATAAAATATAATGTATACAAATAGAGAATTGGTAGACTGAAACGTATCTGTAAATATAAAAAAATTATAACACAAATAGATATCGACTCATCAGCTAAATGTTTTAAATATCAAGAATAGAAAAAAATGGCGTTTTTTACAGCAAAAAACAGGTAAGGCAATTTTATTTTTGAAATTGCCTCAAAGAGGGTTGAAGACCCATACTGTAAACTAAAGTGCCGAGGAAAAACCAACAAGCTACATTTGACGCATACATACACATTTGCAAGCTGAATGCTCGACTCAGATATATATTAAATATCAGAGAGACAAAGTTTCTAGTATAAATTAAAAATGGATAGAAAAATAAAACAAAGATAAAAAAAAGATTTAATTTTTTATTTTCTCCCTATATTTTATCTAAATATTAAAAATGTTGCCAAAAATCTAATACCTTCATTTCAATGAATCCTTTTTTAAACAATCGATAAAACTGTCGAATACAAAGATCAAAATCAAAGACATTAATTAAAATAGAAAAGAATACGTCTGTCTGTGAATTATTTACTAAATGTAGAAAACATTTCTGAATACGGTTAAGTTATAATATTCTAAGAAATTTAACTAGTAAGTTGTTAGGATTATATATATTTTTTAAATTTTATAATATATATCAAAGAGAAACGAAAAATTATTTCTCTTAATCATAAATAATAAGATTCAGTTATCATTTCACAAAGGATAATATTCAAGTAAGAATCCATTGATGTGGAATGAGAGTTTGGATAGTGGGTTGCCAACTGAGGTATCATCCTCGTCATTTGACCGTGGTTCAGAATTTCGAGGTCCGTCGCCAATAGCCCCACTAGCCTTAAAGTGTGACGTTAGTAAAAAATAAAAGTTAACCAATAACTTCTATATAAAAATCCAATTTAATTTCTAAATTATAAGTCCTATTTTTTTTATTAGATAATATTACATGTTAATTTAATATGAAAGTTATATCAAAGCTTTCTCAGACAACATTTTTTTCAAGGAATGTTAAGGTTCGAGAGACAGCAATTTACAAACGTTCGGCGCCAGTTATCACAAAAATAATCCAAGTAGATAGAGTTACATTATTTTTGCATCGCCATAAATCTTTCTTCAGTCACACTGTCTAGGTCTGCTGAATGAATAATTTACATTGCTCTAATCGAATAACAAGTATGACTCAAGTATTTGCCAAGTGTCTGTCTGCGATATGCATCCGAATTTAGGCAAGGGAAAAAGAGTCGTCTTCCTTTAGTTTATTTAGATATTTATACAGTTAAGTAAAATGTGACGAAAAATAATGAAATCAATTCGTTTCCATATTTGAATGCAAATACCAATGTATTTTTTTGGAGATTGATTGATTGAAGTTATTATTATCTACTTATTTTCTTAGACACATAAAAAACGTATATAAAGAAAGAAATATTAGCTAAGGAATATATTAGCTAACTTTTTTGATTAAACGATAAAGTAAAAAATATATCTTTTTTTTCTATCGTATGGGAAAATTATATCTTCGGTTTTTTTTTTAGTTTTATCAGGCATATATTTTATGGAAATTTATCCATCAAATTTTTATTGTTTTCAATTTTCTTCCTACCTCAGTGGCTCGATAGCCCAGAATGGACCTTGGTCTTCTCAAGAAGCCTTTTCCAGGACAGCCTTCTTTCTACTAGTGTTTTTCAATTCTTAGTTCTCAAAACTAGGAGATATTTTTCTAGGCCATCAATCCATCTAAGGTTTGGCCTGCCCTTTCTTCGTGTGCCAATTGATTGAGCATTGAAGACTTTTTTAGTAGTGCGGTCTTTGTGCATTCTGACAACGTGGCCTTCCCGTTTAATTCGTTGTATATTGATGAAGTTAACAATATCAGATTCATTATATGATTGATAGAGCTCGAAATTTGATCTCCTTCGCCACGTTCCATTTTCCTGAATTCCTCCAAAAATAAATCTTAAAATTTTCCTTTTGCAGATATTTATTATGTTCTCATCTGATCGAGACATGGACCAAGTTTCACATACATAAGTTAATACTGATCTTAAAAGACTTTTAGTTTTAAACTTAGTAAGTATTATATTTTTTTCTTTCTGGCAGTGATCTATATTTATCATATATAATCTTCAACAAATCTTCCATTTATAGTAAAATTAAGTATTTTTGTTCATTAATCAAATATTACAAATTATATATATTTATTTAAAAAATTCATTTGAACTAATTTTCAAAGTTTAGTGGGATTTATACCTATACATTCCAAAGCATTTTGGAACCAAAAATTGAAACGAAAGGAACAATAATATAAAAAGAACTCTCAAGAAGTCCTAAGGGTTGAGAGAGGATTTTTTATTATTGGCTAGTGGTTTAATTTACGGATCCTGAATTTTATTAGCTTAATCAACTTCGGAATTACAGAAATACAATAAAACCATGGATTTAAGAACAAAATAACAAACACAACAGCTTAGATAAAGTTTCGTAACATGTATTAACTCGTATACGGTACATATGAACGCTATGTGAACTCTTACAGAATCTGCTTTGTTTTGGTTTATTCTACAAATTAGACCAATTTACTTAAAAAGAGATTAATTTTTTCTATCCATTTATTCCTTCTTTTCGAAATAGGTGCTACAAAACGCTTTAAAACTTTCGTTTATGTCCTTAATGAAATTAGTCATCTATTTATCAGAAAATCTGCGATAGATAATCTTTTCGAGCCAAATTCATTGAAGCAGTCATCTAAACATTTGCTATTTTATGTCTAAATTGTGAATGCCATAATTTTTACTTAATTGTACCATTAACTCATTATAATAACTAGTAAGTTAATGTAGCTCATCAACCAAATATAGTGAAAGAGTTTCATATTATTATTAATGAAAGAAAAATTATTTATTGTGTGTGACCATGATTTTGATTCAACAAAAAAGATTGAATTTCTTTTTCAACTATATTGAAATTTTGGAACATAGCAATGTCAGTACTAATGTTTCTGAAAATTCGGTATCCAACTTGAGTCTCCAAATCCATCAAATCTTCCGGGAAAAAAAATAGTACTGCTGAAACTGTACATTCTCATTTATTAAGCTAAGACTAATAACAAATCTAATATTTTTTTTTTCTGAAGAAATTGTAGGAACATACATTATAATTTCTATTTTTCTATATAATAAAGTTTATTTTATTTTAAACTCTTAATCTCTAGGGGAAAAAAATTGTTTTTCTGTTGACTAGTTTTACAGACTTTAATAATTTACGAATATTCTGTTTTCTAATGAATCCCCCCCCCCCTATTTATAACAAATAATGTCTGACATATTTCATTCATGAAAATGAAAATTTGAGTTCAACTGAATTTATCAATACTGTCTGACATTTATGAAGCAATTATTATTTATTGGATAAATAGGAACTTAGTTTATTTGAATATGTATACAGGTTGGATAAATAACATCGTAACAAATTTTAAAAAACAGTGTAAAAATTATTTTAAGTAGCAGTCAAACACTTATTTCTTACTTATAGTTTTTAAAACATAACTCGAATGTTACTTGTAACAAGTAAAAATAATTAGATATATCAATCGTACGGAAAAGAAAGCGCTAAAATGTTTATAAATTTCATCTGGATTTTTCACAACTATTTATAACAAACAGGAAATGCGAAATGAAATTTATTTTCAGATCATTCGATGTGTTTATCCTCTCTAAAACTGTGTTCTTTTTTTTAAAAAACTTATGATGACTTTTATCATTTTAAATGAAAATATGGCAATAACAATTTAACAGATTTAGTAAATCGCACCGAAATAAGAATATTTAAAAAAATAAAAAAATAAAAAAAATTTCTCGAAAAAGAAAATTTAGTTTACTCTATGTTTAATAGAGGGCAGCACGTTAAATGTCTTGATAGCGACTTTGGCACTACTTGAAAAATCTTATATCATACATAATGGAGAAAAATACAGACGAAAAAAGCAAAAATAATTTTAATTTTCTACTTCCACGATAAGGAAAAGTTTAACTTTAATCATATGCATATTTATCTCATATATCATCCTCAAAATCTCTTATTAATCATTTTGATTAGAAGATTTAATGTAACTTGGATACGAAATAGGAATTTGGATATTTGGTAATATTAAATCTCTTTAGAAATAAAGTATATAACTTTTTACAGGTAAAATTTTATTGAAAAAGTAATGTAGAATACTAGATGTGAAATAACTGGCAAAAACTGTGAATAATTAAATTTATAAAATATTACATCGTGATATCGTAGAATGCATCTCAACTTATGTAATCAAATTACGACTCTGATCTCTTTTGAAATATTTTATCAATTAGTTTCTGGATATTATCAAACATTGATTTTAACATAACTACGTAAAGCATGGTAATAATCATCCCATTCACCGCATTATGATGAAAATTCAAACAAGATTTTTATTACAAACATTCTTTTCTAGATGGCAGCACTAAACGTGAAGCTATTTAGACGTTAATTTTCACTAAAGCATATTATCTGTTTGTGTAATACAGAGGTGTCAAACACATAGGCTTAACTTGGGCCAAACAAAAAAAGGTTTAACTTCAGGTGGGAAGCAATAAAAATCAATATTCATAGAAACATAGATTTATTTTTAACAGTGCATAAAATCAACATATATAAAAGAAAATTTAATGTTTACGTCCTGATACTTCACATCTCTTCTATACCACAATTTTTTCCTATTTCGGAAGAAATTTTGATATTTTATTACATATTATTGTGTGCCGATATACTGTTCGGGCCGCAAAAACGTTCGATGTGTGCCACATGCGGCCAGCGGGCAGCGAGTTTGACATCCCTGGTGTAATACAAAAAATAAAGTTTCCTTTTTGAACAAAATGAACCACTGTAGAGAACATTCAAGAATAAAAGTAAAAATATTTTTCTTTCATTAATTTATGAAATGGAAAACATTTTTTTTTGTGTTATTTTAAACGAAAAATAAATATATTGTCAACTATTATCTCTTTAAGACTCGACATAAATGCAATAACGCTTTTTGTAAAAAGTTCTTGTAGAAATGTTTGTTATTCTTTTTAGACAACTATAGTATATGCACAAAATTTGACGAATTGATTTCTATGCAGAGCATATCTTTATAAAAGTGATGGTTGTATAAATGTGTTCGGATCATTAAGTTAATAAAAGTATTTCAATTTTTTAAAAAAATCTCAGTGACATAATTCAAAGGGCGATGAAGAATTTTGTTAATACGATAGTATAAAAAATATTTATGCTGATAATTAATACAGTAATTAAATTAATTACTGTATCAAGTATTATGTTGAATTCATTAACCCTCTGACCGGAACATCCGTCTCTCAGACGGGGATTGTTTGCTTTGATGCCTGTAGATACAGCTGTGGTGCGATTTTTAAGGTGGGCTGCCATGACATCTTCAGTTGAACTCTAGACAGTGAGAGGATCGCGTGTTGGTACTTGGCTATTTTTTTCAACTCAGGAGATGCGAGATTTTTCTTATCTACCATCGTCTATCAGTATCTATATTCCTATAGATTTTTCGTTTTGGGCATTATTATTTTTAATTATTTTTACAAAAATATAAATAATTTCTAATCAGTTTTTATAAAAATACTAGTCACAATTCTTGTGATAAATATATATTAATATAGTGTGCCTCAAAAAGACTTAAACATTAAAAATTCTACTCAATTTCATGAGCGATAAGGACATTTAAAACAGTCCTTAAGGTAATAAAATTAAAAAAAAATAATAATAAATAAATAATTGTGTACCCGTGTGTCAGACGGATGTTTCTAAGAGTGGCAAAAAATTGATGCTCCGTCCTGAGGGTTAATACAGTAAAAAAAATATCTTAGATATTATGTACAGATGAATACCTTACATCTCCATGAGCAATAAATCAATCTATAGCAAACCGAATGCTCCGTAAAAATTAAGTAAGGAGTTTTAAAACCAATTTAAAACATATGAAAAATGTACCAAAGTAGACTTATCTGATTATAATAAATATTCAAATGCAAATTTCTTTCGATTTGATTTGAAATTATTACATTTTGATTGTTACTGAATTAATAAATGCAGTTCAAGACAAGAACGCTGCAAATAAATATTCAGATGGTGATTAAAAGAGGAAAGAACTCCCTTGACCAGGGGTGTCCAACCCTCTGCCCGCGGGCCACATGTGGCCCGTCAGTGCGTAAGTTGCGGCTCACCGACTCTTTTTAAAAAATTTTTAAATATCAGGTTTTAAAAGTTTTTCCATTTTGAAATTTATTTAAGGGGAAATGTATACATATATATAAATCCACAATGCATTTGCCTGCTACCTGTTCTTGTTTTAAAATAAATCCCATTTTTGATAATAGAAATGTTCTTTAGATTAAAATAGATTTATATTTTATCAAACAGTTACATTGGATTTTACTATAATGAATTACTTTTTTAATAAATTCTGAATGGCATCATGCATATCCTTTACTATGGATGGTACATGATTCTCTGCGTGTGCAACTTTCATTTCTCCTCCTCCTTTTCTGTTTAGAGTGCCCAAAAAGCAAGAGGCAGTCAGAGATGGTTTTGAAAAATATAATAGTAATATAGTAAGACTATATTACTATAATACTATATTACTATATTACTATATTATTATAATTACTATATTACTATAAATATAGTAAGACTATATGCCCCTTTAAATAATGGCGTGCAATTTCAGAGGTAGAGAAATTAAGATTAGAGTTGGCCGTATCAAACGATTGCTCAGTATTTGAAATAGAGGCTGTCGCAATTTGACCATTTTGGCAGGAATGATTAAACTGTAATAAAATACAGAATCTAAATTCTACATGATGTAACCAGGGCAGCAATAAATTAACTGAGGGAAACGGTAACGGAATTATTTTTTCTTCAATTCATTAAAGTCTGCTCCAAAATCTAAGTTCTTTAACTAAAACGATTTATTTAAAAAAATTTCAATTATATATTTATGTTGAGAAGTATAAATTATGATGAATGCAAATATGCATTTCAGATTAAAATATTATTACTTTCAATTACTTTTTTTCAAATGATATAATACTATTTAAAAGTACCCGTAAAAACATTTAGCAAAAATTTAATACACAAATAAATTCCATAACTTCTTTCAACACCATAAATTATATATTTTTCTAGAGTAAAATATAACCTCAAAGGAATTTTCCAAGACACTTAAATGATTTCTTAAGAACAAACACATTTTTGTTACTGAAAAATGTACCATAAATCGAATGATACTCACAGTTTGAAAAAATAAATTTTAAAAAAATGTCTGTAATTTTTAAATTGAGTTTAAAAAAGCATAATAAATTACCATGGCAACGGACCAATGTATTTTATGATGCATTGTGAATGCAATATGAACAGTCAGACCACTGATTGGTCCTTGATACAATACATAATTCAAATTTAGCCAATGGTCTTACTCTGGCTCTTAGGATTGTCTCATAAAACCGAACTATACCCAAGCGTTGCGTTATATAATACAATTCATTACTTTAATGAATGTATTCAATTGATTTAAAAAAACTATAATATGTGATTAAATACAGATACATTAAAAAAAAATTTCGATGATAGCTCTAATTTTTTTACTTCTTAAGTTATTTTTCACAAAGCATGTCATAATATAAATATTTCTTAGAAGATATTTAAAATCTTATAAAGTTCCAGAATAAAATTTACAGAATAAAGTTGTTTTCTGCTCTAAATATTTTTTTTAAAAAATTTATATAGATAAAGCTTTTTAAATTATGTTTTATGACAGAAACAAACAGAGATGTCACACTAATTAATAAAGAGTTATGTTTTTTAAAACCTCTCTCTCATTTTATTTTGAAGCTTTCTCTTCAGCAAATTACTTTTCATATTTTAAGCGTTTTAATTGCTGTAAACGTTCATTGACTTTATTTGTGCTGTTTAATATTTTCTAAATTGATTAATTAAAAATGTAAAAACTAACTCAAATCGAATATTATGTTTCATTTAATTAAAAACTACGGAAGGAAATTAGTCATTAAAATTAATTTTTAGATTTAATTAAAATGTATATCAGATTGCAAATTTTTGTGTTATTAGATTTTAAATAAAGAAGTAATAAGACCGTATTCGTTACTGTGATTGTCTTTAAGTAACATTAACTAAATTTAAAGGCACTTTTATTTAAATTAAATTAAGAAAGCTTTTATATTAGTCTTGTTAATTAAAGTCATATTTGATATGTTTCGTATGAATACTGATTTTATAGAAAACTAAATAATTCAAAGGATATCAAATTAATTTGGTTAATAATATACACAAATTGCAAAAATATTATTACAATTGAACATATCTGTTATTTATCATAAACATTTAAATTATATAACATTAGGTAAAAAAAATGATTCGTTTCATACAATTCAGAATTTTTAGTTATTTATATAAGATGTAGCTATTAAATAACGAAATTGATGCTGCAAAACATTTTATTTTGCTTTCATACATGTTTACTTATTATCTTCTTTAATATACACCCCTTCCTCTATCCCTACATCACTCCATGTGATTCTTCTATTGTTCGAAATAGTGCTGGATGGCTTCTTGTGTCAGCTCCTTTAGGCCACATGCCGCTTTTTCTTCAATGTACACAGATCTTGTTCTTTTTAACGCAGATTTCACCTTTGGAAATACACATAAGTCGCATGGTGCAAGATCCGGTGAATAAAACGGATGGTCTAACTCTGGGATGCTGTACTTGGCTAGAAACCTCTTGTTAGATGATGTGGAGAGAGGCAGCGCATTGTCTTGAAGAAGAGCCCATGACTTGTTCTTCCACAATTCAGGATGTTTTTTCCACTTATTTTCTCACGGAATTCAGAAAAAAAGTGAAGGTAATGTTGTTGATTAATAGTTTTACCTTCTGGAACCCATTGAAGGTATACAATATTACGAATATCGAAAGAAACAATCAACATTGCTTTGAATTTTGATTTGCCCATTCGAGCGTTTTTGGCACTCTGTGAAGATGAGCTCTTCCAGTGCATGGATTGTCACTTCATTTCCAGCTTATAAGACAAAAACAGCAAAAATTTTGTCACGGTATTATTATTTTCAATAAGTTTGCTTCATTTTCAATGGCATTCAAAGTGTCAGTGCAAATATTTTTGCTGACTTTTTGTTGTTCAAAAGTGATAATTTTGGGCATCCTTTTGGGAAACACTTTTTCCACGTTAAAATTGTTGTGTAAAACTTGATGCACGGATTCTTTGTCAATTCGTAAATAATTTTCAACGCCTTCTTGCAGTATTGTAACGGAGAATATTAGGGCCCCCTTGCAAAACCAGGTTTCAGGCCCCAAGCCAGATCTTACAAGGCATTGTAAAAACATAACAAAGCATACACTCTGGGCCCCCTACAACTCTGGCCCACTGCGATGCGGGATTTGCGGGGGTGTACTTTAAGCCACTGCCTTTTGGGACATTTTGAAAAAGCTTCAGAAACTCAAAATCATGTGCACACAATAAATCTTCATTGCTACATACGACTGTCAATAAATTATAAGTTTCAGTAGTGGTGTTTCCTAATTTCATGTGAAATTTCACAGCAAGTATTTGTTACATTTTTACACTTATCATTCGAAAGGCAAAAAAAGAAAAAAAAAAAGAAAAGAAAACTACGGCTATACGGATTTGTTTACAGAAACGTGAGGCACTGCATTCGAAAATGAGGACTTCACGCTAAATAACTGCTGGTCATTGGCGTATGCTTACTTCTAGTTTAGCATCGTCAGTATTGTTATTAAACAGCCACACATTGTACCATAGCTTTTTGAATAAGTTTTACGGGTACTTACGTACTATCGCAACTAAGCCAATGCTCAAGATAGCTCGTCAAGTTGGCAACCTCGATTTCGCATGGGTTTTATGCGCTTAGTTAGCAACCACGTGCTTCGTTGCATATAATATCACCAATGCGGTTGCGTTAATACGTAAGTACTGTTTTATGAATAATATTGCAGCTGCTAATAATAAATATAATTAATTTGAAGAAATATATAATTCTGTAAAGAAGTATTTGTTCTTTATTCTCGTAGCAACTAAATCAATAGAACAACCAATAACGAAGAAATTATGTTAATACTTACCTATCGTTAGCATTATTTGAATTAATAGATACTGCATTAAATTTGCTGAATTAATAATTAAGTACAGTAAAAAATTTCATTTAGATTAAAATACCGAATTATTGCATCTATAATAATCCTTTCACCAAAGGGCACCATGCTTCTGAAATTAAATTTTTAGTTACAAGAACACAGCCCACTACTTTTGATAAAATGTTTGTCGACAATAAGTATATTCAAGTGTGTGGTAATGTAGTAATTAAAATTATTTATTTTGAAATATCATCTTATTTTTGCGGTAATTTTAACAGTAAAGAGACGAAAGATAGACAATGGTACTTTTTTTTGTTTTAAAAAGTGGTATCTTAAGCTCATTTCCAATAATGACGATGAGAAATTGCATTTCCGATAGGAACTTTTTGTCCTGGTGTTGAAAGGAGGAAAAATGCCTTTCCAAGACAGAGAAAATGCAAATTCAATAACTTAAAACTTAAATTAAAAATGAAAAAAAAATCTTGTTGTGTTAGGAATGTTTTTCTGAACGAGACGCGTTCTCAAAGTGCACACACAATTATTTCAAATTTTCTCCAATTTGTAAGTAAATTTTTAACTAAATAAAATCCTTGGACTAAAAATTAGACAAATAAAAGAACGCAATTCATTTATTCGATATAAATAGCTATTTTTATTAAAAATGTAATAAAGATTATTAAAATTTTAATGGATGTTCATGTAAAAAATTCTCAGCGAAAGCATTCGAATCAGAATATATTTTTACGCGGAATTAAAAATTATTATTTCAATTAGAACTAATATATTCTATTTGAAAAGGAATTTTTTTTTACCTTGAAACACATTAATGTAATTTTAATAAGAAAAGGAAACAATAATTCTTTGGTTTTTTTACCCAATTAAAATGCTAATTGGCTTTCTGTTCCAACTATTTATAGTAGTTATTTAAATTAATAGACTCATCTACATTTGTAATTAAAATTTTCCAAGAAATGACTTTTTAACAGAAGTATTTTAAAATAAGCGATAACAAGATCCTCATTACTAACTTTGGAAAAATAAAAGCACTATTTCTATAGACTAATGCATATCATTTAATAATAAAAACACATGGAGTATGCATTGCGAGATAATGCATTTAACATGGTAAATTTAAATGTGAGTTAAATGCTCTTTTTTTCTATACATATATGTCTTCTACAAATATTTCTTTTATGCAAGTTGTTACATTTCTCTATATGTATCATATAAATACCCCCACCACTAACCAGGAATTGTTAAATAAAGCGACTGTAAGTATACCCAATTTTCGCACGGATGAATTGAAAATATAACAATCCAGATGGAAGGATAGAATAAAAAATAAATGATTTCAAAATTCAATTAATAATTTGAATGATTTTAAGAGAAGGCCAAATCAGACTCCGTAGAAAGAATGATTTAGAAAATAGCTCAGTAAAAATACATAAGTAACGCAGATTACTTGGTTCATCAGTCAATTTTATCAATATTAATAAGTTAAATAAATAAATATCTTTTACGCTGCTGGGAGAAAAAAATTCCACAAAACCCATTCTAGGTGGATCTTTACTAAACAAAAGAAACATGCCTGAGAAATGTCAAATCTGTAGGTCTGATAGTTCCAGAGATATCGTGATGAGTGAGTGAGACGCTTTTGTGCTACACATGTAAAAGTTGTTACTCACCACTTTCGGTGAGTATTTCATGATATACGACTTATATACAGATATATATACGACCTGTGTCAAAACATTGACATTTCAAGAGTAACACTCATAAAAAGTCATATCATGAAAAGTCATGAGCTGTGATTTACTTATTTACTTAATTGAATTCCGAAAAAAAATGTGTAAATTCATAAAGAAAGGTTTAGAGTAAAGAGTTAAGAGAAGAGTAAAGAGTTTAAATATAACAAAAGAAAAATGATACAATAAATAAATTTTTCAATAAGTTAAATGTCTTATTAATCACGAAAAGTAATTCAAATACCTATATGCCTAAACATACATAATACATATATAAACATATGTAATACATATAAACTACTGACTATTGCTATAACCCAGGGGTACTCAACCTTTTTTTTTCTGCCGGGCCGCATACATATGTCAGCTATTTCACGCGGGCCACATACATATGTCAGCTATTTCACGCGGGCCGCATACGTATGTTAGTTATTTCACGCGGGCCGCAACATGAGGATAAATGGGGGGGGAGCGGAGAAATGCTTTAAGACCAAAATAACATTGGAAATTTAAAATGTGGAAAATTGATCAAAATATTATAACTCCTGTTTTGCATCTTATAACTATTATTTTTTATATTTTTTATTTTTGTCACTAACACTAAATTAGAAGCATTTAATAAACACTCCTTCACAATTTCTGCATCAGTAAACGGTTTCATATTTTTACCAATAATACATATAACAAACTTCATAGGATATGTCTTTGTTACAGCGGTGATATTACCACGTACAAAACACTTTGTTGCTGTTGTAAAGATTATTCAAGAAAGTTTATTTATCACCTCAGAAAAGAGATCTTCAAGGGAAAGTGTCATTGAACGATTCCTGTTTATTGGTATGTTTTAAATACAGAACTTTCGTGACAAATCAAACA
>BMAV01018851.1:75387-85573 GCA_019973955.1 Trichonephila inaurata madagascariensis
ATTGGGAGATGGTTACCAATTAATACTTAATTTAATGATCTACTAATAAGGAAAATTATACGTTATTAGGGAAAAAAGAATTATTGAACCTAATAGTATATGGAATTTTAAATAATAGCGTTAAATATAGCTTCTAAATTTCAAGCGTTAGGCAATCATATTGTATAAAAAAGGTTATTTTTGTCACATTAAAGACATAAAAATATTCTACAAATGCAAAAAATAATATTTCAATAAAAAATGTACACATTCTTGTAAAATAAAAGTTCGTGTTCAGTTTTAAGTGCTACAATGTTAACTTCTTTTCCGGAATACATATGGAATTAAAATAGTGCTAAAAACTATTATAAATTAAGGCAATATTTCAGATAAGAAGTTGAAAGAATTTAAAATGTTTATTTACATTGTAAACAATACTTGAATGAAACATGGTTCCTCATTTTAATTCACAAAATTTAATTCAGATAAAATTAAAAACATTGAAATCTTTCAGGAACTTACATATTATACTTTCGACCTAAGTCTTTATGAAAATAAGTCGTCAATTAAAAAAATGTTGCCAAATGATACCACCTATATTTGTTATGCCCGAGCATGCACAAGAATGGCTTCCAACATTGGCTAAATATCTAGAAATTAGGTGACGTTCTTTTATTTGATGAAATTGGTCTATGGACGGGGGGTATAATACGCAAATACCATCTTTCTTTGTAGTAAATTGCTTTAAAATTTAAAATTTTGAATTAATCTAGTTACATCTACATCTAATATATCTGCTATTTTATTCCATAAGAAATTTTTTTTTAAAAAATTCAAAACATTTTTTAAAATTAGTCTTGTAAATTCATTAGTTTATTCATGGAAATTTAATTCCGAAATAAATAAATAAATAAAATTTTAACTAAAACTCAATTTTAAAACTCAATTTCATTGATTAATTTTGATATATGCGATGAACGAAAATGAAGAGAAAAAAAAAACGTATTCATTTTTCCTTAATTTTCGTAACAAATTTTTAAAAATAGAATTATTCTTAAGTATATTATATAACTTGACAAACAATATAGTTATCAAAATTTAAACAAAGTAATTTAGAATACGTTTATAACAGGAAGAAATAGACTTGACAGCTGCAAATGACTAAGTTATTATAAACAAGTTTACTGAGAAAAAAATCTATAAAATTTGAATGAAGAATTTCTGAAAATAAAAAAGTTTGCCAAAATTTTATTTGTTCTCTGATTACTTTTTCTTCCAATAATTTTCCTATAATGCAATTATCCGACTTTGGAATAACAATTTTATTATGTAATCAGCTTAATAATAATAATTTTACATAACATAAAATAATTTTTTTAGAATTTTACCTCTTTTTTATTCTTGCTTTTAAACTAAAGAATGTGTTCATTCGATTTCATCTTAAAACTAAACCAAAACCAATGAAAAAAGAACGTTTTACATAATTAATTTTAAAAAAAGAATACAATCATTCTGAAAAACAACTTTATTTAGAGGTTCTTTAAAAAAACCTCAAAATTCTTAAACAAATTTCGTCTGGTCAAAAGAAAATTATTTATTTTTGCATTCGTATATTTGCAGACGAAAATTCTATGTGTGTGTGAAATACTTCGAAGAAATCTTAACAATAGGCACTTTAATTAGATCGTTTGTAGTCTGAAAAATATTCAAAGAAAGGAATTCTAAAAGTATTTTAGATTTTAAAAGCGAAACTTCAAAAATAGACGTTTAAAAATATTATTTGAATTATTCTATAATACAATGAGGGTATTTTAGTTTAAAAATTTTGCATTGACAAAAACAAAAAAAAAACAAAACAAAAAAAAAGCTTTAATTTTTACCCCATGTCTTAAAATTAAGGTTTCCGACTACGTATGGAATCTTTATTTTGAAAGACTGTATAGATGAATTTTTCTGTTGTTTAATGTCACTTGAATTAGAATATGCATATAAAATTTTTAAAGATAATATAATTGATATAAGAAATTAGTTAAATGCAATTTTTTAGCAAAAAGTAGAGAAAGGATGACATATTTTTAAAACATTCTCCTTTCATAAGAAATACTTCTATAATTACAATATTTTGCCTGTACTATATACCAGGGGTGGCGAACCTTTATGGATCAGCGTGATTTTTTCTAAAGAAATGCTTAATAAGGTATAGAAGTACCGTCAAATAATTTTGACTTGTGATCATTGGGAAAATATAATAAAGCAAAATTCTAACAACACAAAACTCTTTATGTACTGCAAAAAAATACGTTTTACACTGTTTAATAGTAAATGTTTCAATTATACATGTAATTAAATTTAAGGTATCCGACTACATTCGGAACCGTGATTTTGCAAAAGCGTATAAATGGATAATATTTTTGATATTTAGCGTCACTTAGATTAGACAATGTATATAAAATTAGGTTAAGAATAGTATTATAATAAAAGATTATTTAGGTACAATATATTGACAAAAAATGAACATATAATGACCCATTTTCAAAATATTCTCCTTTTGTGAAAAATGCTTCTATTATAATAATATTTTGCCTGTATTCAGCTCAGACCTCTGTACAGAGGCTCAACTAGAATTTTTAAAATGCATAACTTAGAAGTCGGTTTATCCATGTTTTACGAAAACAAAAGGGAGAAATTTTAAGAAAATTCGCCGATAATTATTTCAAATGGTTGTAACTCTGAAAATAATGGGAATTTTTCAAAACTCATAGTTGAGCCTCTGTACAGAGGTCTGAGTTATATACAGGCAAAATATTAATACAATAGAAGCATTTTTACAAAAGGAGAACATTTTTGAAAAAAGGTTATTCTAAGTTAATTTTTTGCCGAAATATTGTTTTTAAATAATTTTTTTTGTCATAATGTCCTTAAAACAATTTTATACATGTATTTTAATCTAAGTGACACTAAAAATCATGAAAACTATACATTTATGCGCTTTTTTAAAATCATGGTTCCGAACGTAGTCGGATACCTCAAGTAATATTACTGTGACTACTGCTGTTGCAGATTATATAGACGACAAATAACTTATATTAGGATTGTAAAAAATGTTACTTTTAGCATGTTGCATGCTGAAATGGAGTCATCTGCCAAACGGTTTCTAAACGAGTCTTTAATGTTATTCATTTCAGAAAATAATGACTCGTAGGCATAGGTCGATGAAAATATGATTAAAACAGCATGAGCCTTCTTCTTCAAAAAGTTAAATGTACCTGGAATATAGTTTAATGTTTCGAAAATTTTGTTATTGACATTTTTACTTGTATTGCTTGTTAGTCTTTCTGTTCCAATCTGTTCCAACTTTTTCCTTGTTTCAATACGTTTTTAAATCGATATTGTGTGTGTGTGTGAGCTAGATTAGAAATCACTAAGTTGTATTTAAAAAAAAAAATTCTTCAATTTTCAACCAATCAAATTGTGGCAAGTTCAATTTATTAACTGATGTATCATCAGGGTACAGCGTTTCTGATAATTCTTTGAACTGAGAAAATCTCTCTGAAAATTCCTTGATTGAAGAATTAGTTAGGGAAATAAATTCTTCAATAACTATTTCTTTGTCTGGTTTTTCATACACATCTTAGTCTTTGAAATAGTTTTTCAACTTTGAGGTTCCTTGTAATAATATAGTTTCTAAACTAAAATGCAAACCGTTTTGATACGGTGGCGTGCTGAAAATATTGGGCCGCTTGCCATCAATTTCACGCATGCCAATGGTTCGCCATCCCTGCTATATACTATAGATAGGAGCCTGAACTAATTTTTTTGAAATATACAATTTAGAAGTGTGTTTTAACTGATCAAAGTAGAGAAATTTTAACAAAAACATCGGTTATTATTTGAATTGATCGTAACTCTGAAAATAATGTGAATTTTTCAAAATTCTTAGTTCAGGCTCTGTACAGAAATCTTTGCTATATATAGGGAAAATATTATTATTATAGAATCCTTTTCCATATATATAAAAAAAGGAGAATGTTTTGAAGTAATAATATTCTTTTTTTCATTTTTTTGATAAAAAGTTGCATTAAAATGTTTTACTATAATAATATTTTAAAACAGTTTAATACGAATATTCTAATGTAGGTGACATTAAGTATCAAAAACCATTATTCCTTTATACTTTCTTTCAAAATAATAATTTCGAATGTAGTAGAATACCTTAAAATACATTCTTAAATTTCCATACAAAAATATTTAAATATTTTCACGAACAAGAGGTGAATTATGGAAATTTAATAATAAATATTATTTTTCGATTTTTCTAAAAATACTATCTTTTTTTCACCCAGCGATGGATTAAGATTCAATAACGCCCTAGGCCCAAATTAGTTTGACACCCTTATATATAACAATAATAATACGAATAGTAATAATGGATTTGAATTAAATTCAGGTATTGAATTTATGCATAAACTACGCCTCGCATTACGTAAAACTATACAATTTTTATGCGAGATTAAAAAAGAGTAATAATAAAGTTTTTGAATAACTGTATAAAGGTATAACTAAATATAGAGAATTAATATTTTGTGTTATAACGGTGAGAAAAGAAACGCTACATTTAGATTTTTTTTTACGAAAAATTTATGAAAAATCTTACGTCAGTAGATAAATGCTATACTTAACGAAAATTTTCTTAGTACCTATTTGTTAGATATTTTAAATTTTACTACTTGCAAGATTAATTATTTAAAAATAATACTTTTAAACTTTTGATGCTGATATGTTGAGGTTGTTAAAGCAAGAAAATAATCATTAAAACTCGTTACTTGATAAAAAAACAAAATTAACTTCAAATTTTTGCCACCCTAGGCCCGAACCTAAGCCTAAATCAGTCACTGTCTTCACCTTTACTTTTCTGAACATATTTAATTTTAAGGTAACGTAGATTCACATATGCCCTCTTAAAAAATCTATAGTAGAATTTTTTTAAGATATATCTTTAACAAAAATGACAAAGTATTTTGTAAAAAAGAAATATATATTCTCTTCAATTTTTTATATAATTTCTACTATTATATAGTTCCCACTCTCCCTATATATATTTATCTAGTTCAAATTTTCAATCGTTAATAAAATACTTTTTATTCGTCTTATCAAGTTCAATACTTGATGTTAATACAGTTTTTTCAAATATTAATTCATTAATTAAATGTAATTAATGAATAAATTTTAGAAGAAAAAAATATTATTCCAACACTGTATATAAAAGGGAAAATCGCTTGTAGTGTCCCTGTAGCGCAATGGATAGCACGTTGGACTTCTAATCCAAGGGTTGTGGGTTCGAATCCCATCAGGATAGCCAGATTTCGGCGAACGTACTTCTTTTTACTGTTCTATTTTATTGGAATAATTAAATTTAATGAATGAATAAATAGTAACAAACAAAAATAATAATCCAATACCCTATATAGAAAGGAAAATGGAAAATCACTTTCTATTTTGCCACTTAATATTATGATTCTGTCATATGTATCTACATATTTATATTAATTGTAACTACTTAATAAAACTCCGGCGTATAATGCGCACCCATATTTTCAAGATGAATTTTTTTATAATTGTTAGGATAATTTACCGCAAAACGCCCCCCCCCCTTTTTTTTAAGAAAAAATTTGAAATATTAGTATACATTCCCCTTATGTTTTGAAGTCAATTATTAGAGGTTTTTTCAAAACTTTTGAAGAAATAGTATACTTCAAGAACTGCATATCTTTTATTTCAGAAGGCAAAAATCATTTCTTTTAAATAAACAGTATTTCGATACATACATAAGTAATTTTTTTGTATGTTCATCTATTTTGTTACTTTTAAAGCTATCGTTTTTATACCCGGCGTATAACGCGCTCCCCTAAATTTCCATCTTATTCAATTCTTACTATTAGCTCGCACTCTCTATTTATTTATTTATTTATATTGGTGGAATTTTCAATCGTTAATAAAATACATTTTAAAGCGTTCAATTGAGATGAAATTTTATGTACGTGATTATTTTGGATGACAATACAACTATTTAATTATAATTAATAAAAATTAATGGATTAAAACTAATTAATTAAAGAATTACAAATACACACAGCCACGTTGGCATAATTTTTGGCGACGTAGCGACCCTTTTGGCGACTTGTGTCAAATCTTAAAAAGGTTTTTTACTCACGTTTTAAAGCATTCAGTTGAACTAAAATTTTATATACACGATTGTTTTGCATGACAATACTTTAATGATAATTAATAAAAATTAATTACTCCTTAATGTTGTGATTCTGTCATATGTATATACATATTTACATTAATTGTAACTATTTAATAAAAAGTAGCTAAAATAAAAATTTTCTTCGTTGACCTAAGTAGGAATTGACTTTAATTTTCTATTTTTTTATCTCTATATTTCTTTTTAAAATATCTATCATTCATGATTATTACACATTTAGTTCGTGCTCTAACAATTAACCATACTCAAAACATGCATACGTGACTATTTCTATTTTTTTTTTAAAAAAATTTAACGACCAAGTGGAAAAAGTCAAAAGAAAAACACCTCATATTATTAATAAGCAGAGAAGCAGGCTCGTCGTTTCAGCATCAACAGCGGAAACTGGCGATCCGTCACGGTATTTTATATCCCTTCGTATCGACCCGACACCACACGGAGAGGGGAGGACGAGGGGATCAAAATAAATAGAAAAAATGAGGAATATTTTCTCGCGTTATCGATGTTGGAATTTCTGGGGGGAGGACAAGAGGGGGAGGGAGAGATCGGGTACTGCGCCCAGATGGGAAGGGATGAATTCTAAATCCCTTCTTTTTGAAAGCGCGCTGAAACCCGGCCCCGGCCCTGATAGGCCAAGAAAAATCTTCCACCGAATCGAACCAGGGGACCGATCACAAATGGGAAAGCGTGGAAAATAACCATTGGGGAAGACCCGCGATGTAATGGAATTTCATGGCTGAATGGGTACGATGGGTTTTTAACTTGTGTTTCATTGTAATAGGAGCTATGATCAAATAAGTGTTAAACGTTGGTGGATCTTTTTAAGAAATTGTTGAAGTTTTTATTTCGTACTTTCGGGGGAAAAATGGGAATGGAATTTTAGAACTTTTCTTGATTTTCTTCTATGCTTCTTCGTCTGTGGCTCACAAACTATATGGATGTGTAAAAGGCCTTCAGAAATTTACGATGTAAATTGTTTTATAAAAATGTGTTAACATTTTTAGTTCATTGAATAAATATATATTAATCTAATATCTACTTCTTGTAAAGGAGAACATTTTTAATACTTCGTATTACCTAAATAAAAAACTTGTTAAATTTTTATTTTTTGAAATTATATTTGAAATTTCATATTTAATTCTAGAGTTTCTTCAGAACAGTTTGAAATAGGATTTTAAAAATATTTAAGTGGGTGCTTATATATATAATTATTATTCTCTCTCTCTCTCTCAGAATACACCAAGTGTTTCAAAAGTTACGCATGTCAACCTTTGTGGTTGAGTTTTAAAGTAAGATGAATTATGTTAATAAACAGAATAAAGGACAAAGAAAGGTTGAACGGTTATCTTTATTGTCAGGTGTCAAACATGGTAAAATAGCAGCAAATGTTCAAAATGATGTCCGCTTTCCTGGACACACAGTCGAACTCTTTTAACCAGATTCATTGACACTTTAAGAAGAGTGTGAGATTTAATATTCGATATTGTATGAAGGATATTACTCTTACGTTCATCAAGCGTAAGGGGATTATTCCTGAAGGTGACATTTTTCAGATATCCCCATAAGAAAAAATTCGGAATTGACAAGTCCGGTGAACGTGGTCATGATCATCGAAAAATTCTGGTAAAACTTCTATACTGTCCCGTGATGTGTGACACGTTGCACCGTCTTGCTGCAACCAAATACCGTTCATCACTGTTCAGCAAGGACATGAATTCCGTAATGATGCTTATGTGGAAGGTTTTTTATTGGACTTCTTTGTGTAAAGCGGTCTCTACATCTGCCATTTTCGTGTTCACTATGGACGCTCTAATCGATTGCTTCCTGTAGGCAACCTATCCTGTGTCACGGAACCGTTGCACTAAAAGTGTTATCTTTGATGCATTTGGTGCTGCTTCACCTGGATATTTTTGCTAAAATATGTTTATCAAACGGCAATAAGATTTTGTAGCGAAATAAAGTACCACGATGGTTATTCTTTGCTTTTGAAAAAAGATCATGCACCTCCCGTTGTGCTCAACTGACTACAACTGACAAGTATTTTGAAACTGAAGCCTGGTACGTTCAAAATTTCTTATGAAGGGGCTCCTGATGCCATCTAGTGACAGAAATCTCAGCCAACCTTTGGGGTTTTTAAGCAACAAGAATTACCATGTGGATGTGCGCGACTTTTGAAACACCCGGTATATATATACAGGGTGTTGCCAAATTCAACAGACAATTTCAGAGGGATGATACTAGGCAACATGGGGACCACAATCACCATAGGACATGTTGCCACAAACCCTATTTAGTCTGAGTTATTCGCAAAAACAGTTATGAAGGGGGTGATGTCGAGTGAAATGAAAAGGGACAATAAGAGGCAGTGGTGTAACGTACACCCCCGCATTGTGGGAGGGGAGCCGGATTCTAAGGGACCCAAAGCTTAACTGACGCTAAGTACTACTAAGTACCCTTTATAAGATCGTGTTTGAGACCCAAAACTTGTCTTTGTGGGGAGCCCTAATATTCTCCGTTACACCACTGATAAGAAGTCACAAATACGAGGGTGGGGCATAAGACATGGCAAAACTATTTTTTTTTCTTGTACATATGCGAACGGATCACAAACGTATATGTGTCGTGTAGAAGTTCTTTAGGCATAGTGTGTATGCAGAATATCAGATAGCTCTGTGATAGCTAGTAGTAGCTCAGTGAGGGCTGTGAAATCAGTCAGATGGAGAGTGCCGTGCAAGATGGAAGTAACCCAAGTTGTGCAGCGCGCTTACATCAAAACAGCCGTTCTCCGAGAGAGAAATGCGATGGAATGTCACAGTGAATTAGTGGAAGCCCTTGGGAATGATGCTGTATCATACCATACAGTAGCACGGTGGATAGGAAAGTTTCAGCAAGGACGTGTGTCAACCAGTGATGAGCAACGTTCGGGATGACCGGTCAGTGTGTGGACCGACTTGGCACGCACCGTCATCGAACATCTCATGGATTACATTAAGGGGGTCATAGATTACATTAAGGGTCATGGACTACAATAAGGGTCTTTAGGCCTAGGTTTGTCTAGTCAACTTTATGTGTACTGTGTTGTCATTCTTTTGCACCTTTAAGGCCATATTGCCCTGTATACTATCGTAATATATTAGTGTGTTACGATATTTCAGTTCCATCCATTGACTACACATGTAGTTAACACCTTGAACTTTCATCTGTATATGTCACATTTTCCAACCGGACTGGTATCTTCAAGAAAAAAAAAATAATTGTCATGACTTTTGCGCCAACCCTCGTACATGTATTAGACGTAAAAAAATGTTTACAATACGGAAAATGCATTACAGCTCGACATCAGAAATACAAACGGATTTGTTGGAACGAGTCCGACAATCCTTCGAACTCGTTCCAACAAATCCGTTTGTCGGTGTCGGCTGTGATACGGTCTACGCTTCCGCAACTTCGAACAATTCCTGTGACAATCACTTGTCGTTGCATTTCTGATATCGAGTAAACCTCTTATTGCCCTTTTTCATTCCATTCTACAACACATCCTTCATAACTGTTTTTGCGAATTACTCCGACTAAACGTGGTTTGCGATCCCATATTCTGTGATTTGTGGTCAGCATATTGCCTCCTATCACCCCTCAGAATTTGTAGGTCAAATTCGGTAACTACCTGTATATATAACACAATTTCATTGAAATTAAACCCTATTACTGGAACGCCGTTTATCTGCATTAATTGGGGACCGGACACCGTTCGGATACGCGATTGTTCGGATAACCGAACACCGAATGCAATCCATGCAGTAGATGAAACTGGAAACTATGCGAATATTGAAAATCATCACATGCTGGAAACGGGCTTGCAGAAAAAGAAAAATAGGTGCAAAATGTCGCAATTTTACCTTTATTGTGGAAAACAATCACTTATTTTTCGCTGTACCATTGTAC
>BMAV01018851.1:85673-108183 GCA_019973955.1 Trichonephila inaurata madagascariensis
CGGAAGTCACAATCTCGTCGTCATTTAGCATTTGAAACCCACAGTCTTCTACATCGCATGCCATCTAGATTTCTATATCTTCATCGCGTTCTTGAAATCCTGGGATCAATTGCACAAAATTGGTATTCTCCTCCCTGTGGTCGTCGTTGAAAAAACAAATCCGGAAACATATTCAAATACAGTACATGTAGGTGGCAGAAAAAAAAACTGGTCCGGATATTTGACGCTTCGGATAATTAACGTTCGGATAAACGACGTTCTACTGTAATCTGTTACTTTGTTGCAATCGTTGATGAAATGGGACTAGCTGGTGTTTTAGATGCACATTTATTTATTTTAAAACATAAAATGATGACACACAAAGAACAACACAAACACGCGCAGTTATAGGACAATTCACAAAAATGTTGTTTATTCGTTCCAGAGATCTCCGCTTTTACAGTTTCCTCATACGGGAGCTTTTAGAATAATATAATTTCTACTAATAACTTCTGCGATTGGTTAGAAGACACGGATGATGTAATATTGCATCATCTTGTTTTGAAATATGGGAACTTGCATTATTTTGGGGGGGGGGAAGGTGTGGTTAACGGTATGTTTCCCGTTAGGAAACTAAAAATTTAACTATCACGTGAAGTTTTAGAAGTCTCAAGACCATTATGGATCAAATAAAATCCCTCCAGAGAAAACTTAAGTGGTGAATTATTACATATATATAAATAAACCTATGAGAGAGAGAAATAATTTTACATCAAGGAATTTCTAAAGGTATAAAAATGTTAAATTACTCGTAAAATTATATGTATTTATCATTTTTCATTGTTTATTGTTTTTAATGTACGGACCCTAGACATCAAAACATAAGGATTCAATTGTTAAGAATTTTAATTCATGCGGAGAAAAACTATTTATTTCTTGAAAAAGAGGAGCTTTGTATTAAGTGTACTACTTAAACATAAAAAGAAATAATATTTTTAAATTATTTTAAAAATGATATTTTTTTATATTCATAAACTAAATTCTAAAAACGTTTTAATAGAATGTGAGTTACAACTTCTTTACTTCTGGTTTTTAATTCACATTCAGCTAAATACATGATATAATGAAATTGTCAAACAAAATTTTAAAACAAAAAGTAGATTGTACTTTATTGTTTAAAAAAAGTGGACACTTAACAGTACCAGAAAATATTTCAACCAAAAAAGGGTTTGTATTCTCGACATTTTGCTTGTAAAAACATAAGAAAAGAGAAATTGAGAGAAAAACAGATTTTACAGAAAGATAAAAGATAATGAAATTGACAATTATAACATTTTAGACGTATCTATTTCAAAAAAAAAAATTATTGTGCTTGAATTCTATTCAGTGTTGCTTTTGTCTGTTTTTATTGGTATCTCCAAGGAGAAAAAAAGATTTTAAATTTGTTTTAATTTGTCTTCCCACGCAAGAAAAAGACAAGTAGTGAAACAAACAACATTGTGGATACTCGAAAGTTTTTTTTTATTACAAAGAACTGGATTGTGAAGATTCAATTAAGATCGAAAAAGAAAAAGAAAAAATCTTAGAAATGTAAAAAAACAAAAAATAGGTTCAAAAACCTTTAAAATACTTATTAAATAATACTTCAATGTGCTCTTCAAAATTAAAACTGAATGTCTGAAAATATTTTTACATATTATTATAGAAAATATTTTTTTTAGATTTAAAATACTAGTTTGTATGGTTAGAAATGTTTATTGGGAGGGGGACGAGAACTTTTTTTAGTATTTCAAAACCTACCTATGCGGGAAAGATGTTATCTGATATATAAATGTAAAGAAAAAAAAATTAAAAAAATAAAAATTAAAGAAATAAAAATTAAATCTTATGTTAAGTATTGATACAAGAGGAACAGATTTAAGCTATTTTATGGTAAAAATTAATTTTTATTAAAAAAGATAGGTATTTTTAACATTTGCTTAAAACTTTTTAATATTTAATGCGATGAAAGGACGCCTTATAAATAGTTACAAGAAAAAAACATAATGTACTTTTAAAAGTTCTTTTAGTATTACATTTTTGAGAAACCTATGTCGAAATTGCAGGGCATAATAAATTGGAAGTCGGAAAAAAAAGCTTGGATCAGACTGATTTTGAGGCGTGGGGGTAGAGAGTGGGGGTTATGAAATATTGCAATGTATACATTGTACTGTTCACTACTCAGAATAGTAATACCCCGAACTTATTAGGCGATAGGTGGGACTGAGCGAATTCACGTAAATCGTGGTATGATTTAGTTCAGTGTTTCTCGAACTTTCAATATTTGCGACCCAATATTCAGTTTTAATTTTCATCGCACCTCCCCCTCTATACTTTAACCTCTTAAATGCCACCAGCATATATATACGTCTCGCTCAACCTGCATGTTAAATGACTGGACGTATATATATGTCTCGCTCAACATGTATGTTAAATGTCTGGACGTATATATACGTATCGCTCAACCTGCATGTCAAATGCCTGGACGTATATATACGTCTCGCTCAACACATATGTTAAATACCTGGACGTATATATACGTCTTTCCGAAGTATGATCTTTTCTGTGAACTACTATCCATAGAATGATTCCGAAGGCTTTGGAATGCAATAAAAGGACCTTGACAGTGTTTAAGAAGGATTTACTTGTATCAAATGATTTCCTTATTTATTTCTTTTCTCCCCCCCTTCCCCAAATACATCCCATACGCCCGCATACGTGGGAAACGGAGGCATAGAGGAGCGAATCACGTGACTTTTAATCAGCAGTTAAGGGATTATTTATAAACCGTACAAATTATTAATATAATTTTTAAGTTTTCTATTTTTATATATGACAAAATCCTATGGGGTCACTGGTCATTATTAAACTTGTTCTTAACTTAGTATTTTTAAATTAATTATAAAATTCATTGTCCAGTACTGAAACACTTATAAGTATATTATATCAATGTAAATGCTAATTTTACTTTTTATTATGTCAGAATGTATTTTGTTAGTTTACTTTCAGTAAATGAATAATTTTTTAGAATAATCTTTGGTTTTAAACTTTTCAATATGCTCGAGCGCCCCACAGTTTGAGAAACGCTGATTTAGTTAATATAAATACGTAAAATTATTTTTATTTGGGAACGGAGAGGAAAGAAAACAATAATTTAGAAGAAAAATATTTAATAAAACCTCAGATAAACTGACACAAAATCGAAAGGCGAAGTTATTTTGATGCTGAAGATTTCATAAAATCATAACATAGTAATCTGCCGGTTCAAAAATTTTTATTTCTCCAGCAAAATTTCCTTGCAGCATGCTAATAATTTTTTTATTCCTTGTTTTGTTTAAGAAATACGCTCTTCGTTAGAGTCTGAATTTTCAAAAAAAAAAAAAAAAAAAAAAAAATGTATAGCTCTTTTTCAATTAAACTGAGACCTTTTGTCAAACTCCCAACTGTCGTTCGATCTTCTGATAGAACAGAACCTCAAGACTCAAGCTTTTCAATGTCTTGCTTTTGCTCATGCATTTCTATGAGCTCCTCAATTGTCAGCGCCTGATTGTGGGAATCCAGTAGTTCTTGAACGCCATCACTATCCACCTCTAAGATTATTTGCTTGGCAAGATCGATAACTCTTTCAATCATATTACCAATTTCACCAATTTTACCATTTTTTTCTTAAACAAAAGACGAATCGACGAAATCTGAAAAGCGAAGTATTACTGTACTCAGTGACGTAACGTACACCTTGCATTGCAGAGGGGGGCAGGGACTCTAGTAATCCCAAATCTTGACTCACACTAAGTACGTATTCGGGCTTGGGGCCCAAAACCTGAGTCTTCAGGGGGCACCGTATTCTCCGTTGCACCACTGACTGTACTCATTTATGAATAAGCATCGTCTTTGGTTAATTAAATTGTAGAAAAATAATTTTATTCAATTCCTACTATTAACTCACACTCTCTCTATATATTTATTTATTTAGTTAGTTATTTATCTTGGTGGAATTTTCAATCGTTAATAAAATACATTTTTAAGCACTCAATTGAGCTGAAATTTTATATACATGATTATTTTGGATGACGATACAATAACTTAATTATAATTAATAAAAATAAATTAATTAAAACTAATTATTTAAAGAATTATAAGTACACAGCCACGTTGGCGACTTGTGTCAAAACTTGTGAACAGGTTTTTTTCTCACGTTTTAAAGCATTCAGTTGAACTGAAATTTTATAGACACGATTGTTTTGGATGACAATATGATACTTTAATGATAATTAATAATTTTTGACCACTTAATGTTGTGATTCTGTCATATGTATATACATCTTTATATTCATTGTAACTATTTAATAAAAAGTAGCTAAAATAAAAATTTTCTTTGATCTAAGAAGGAATTGACTTAAAAAATTCTTTTTATTTTATTAGTTTTTTTCGTCTAAAATCATCTAACTAAAATTAAGTCGTTTAACATTTTTTTTTTGTTTTGGAAAATTCAAACCCTATGTGGCAATATTAAATTTTGAAATTATTTTTTAAAATATTTTTACTCTTAATTTCTATTTCACAGAACAACTTCCTCGCATAGGTAGGTTTAGATTCATGCTATTTTTTTTCTTTATGTATCCAAGGTTCATGTTTAAGCTTAAATAAATGACGAATGTAATATGCACCTAAATATGAATCTGTCATCTGTTTTTTATTACACTACTGCTTTAAAACTTCCATTTAAACAGGTGTAATACTCTTTACAGTATGGACAAATATAAATAACTTGATAATTTTAGATTAGAAATGTATGATATTGCACAAACATATTCATTAACAATTGGCTTATCTTCACAAAGGTTGAAAAAATACAAATTTGTCAAATAACAAACAAAAAATTAATGTTCAAAACCTTTTACAAAATAAAAATGTTCAAATTCTTTTGAAAACAAAGCTTGTAAAGCTTGAATAATTTACCTTGACAACACACACACATTTAATAAAAAATAATCCGTTAATTTAAGAGTACTGTTTTTATTCTATTTTTATTTCGATAAAAGATTTTCGTGCCTTATTTTTCATGTTTTATTTATTAATTTTTTTTATATATTTTAAGCCTGTTAATATTAATTTGTTCATCTAATTTATATTAACACAATTTCTTATTACCTGAATTATAAAAAAAGGGCTTAATTATGCAAAAATTGTTGATAATCCTTATAGCATAAACTAAAACATTATAAAAAGGTAAAGGATTTTTTTACGTGAAAATTTTACAGATATTTCGTTATGGCAGAAAAAGAAATTGATATACAACTTTTTTTATTCATAACAAGTAAGGAAAATTTCTTGAAACGTTATTTATTTACATAACATTGAATGGAACTTTAGTTGGGATGTTGGAAAGGATTTAAGAATATTATGTTGATGCAATGCATTTTAGATACAGGTGGTGGAACAGAGGAAATTCTTGTTATTTGAATTTTTGTTTTTCTTGGTATGGGGCTAGTCCACTACGAGCAGTTTGAATTTGATGTAAAATAATTGCATATACACTGACGGAAAAAATATCCCAACACCCAGAAAAAATTATTGTTGGGTAATGAAATTTGGACAATGCAATTGTCTGATTAACGTGTTTATTTGATTAAATTTTCAAGACCACAAGTTAATTTAAGCTGAAGAAAATGCATTTTAAATGTGATAATGTTACATTAATAGCCGGTAGGACCTCCAGAATATTGAATGCGAGCCTGCATTGTAGTATCTTCCGATGGTTGAATTACACATTAAACTTATTTACCGGATTTACCGTTTTATTTTTCTCTTCAAAACACATCACTATATTTACAACTCTATTTACAATTATAAATTGCATAGGAAACTACAGGCATTGTCCTCCATTTTCACGTTCGAGAGCACCTCCTTTTTCTCTCCTTCGCGTTCTATGGCCAAAACAGTTCACAGCAGCACCCTCTTTCTAGTCTATCGAGCGCGATGTGTCAAGCCTCCTAGAGCGCTATGTGCCAAGCCGTTACTGCATGTATTGTGTCATACAAGTGTCGAATGTCCCTTTGGGGTATGGAGTTCAATGCTTGTTGTACTTGTGGTGTAAATATTGGGACGGTCAGTGCTGGCTGTGGATGATGTGGAATTGTCTCCCACTGATATCTAATACGTGCTCAATTAGAGACAGATCTAGTGATCTCGCAGGCCAAAGTAACATGTCAACACTATGTAAAGCACGGTGCTTAACAATAGAGTTGTGAGGGAGCGTTATCCTGTTGGAAAACTCCCACTTGAACGCTGTTCATGAATGGCAGTAGTATAGGTTGAATTACCAGACTGACGTACAAATTTTCAGTCAGTGTGTTTGGGAAAACCACAAGAGGGATCCTGCTGTCGTAGGAAATTGCTCCCCAGACCATGACTCCAGGTGTAGGTCCAGTGTGTCAAGACCATAGACAGTTTGGTTTCAGGCATTCCCCTGGCTTCCTTTTGACCAACAGTCGGCTATCACTGGCACCAAGGCAGAACCTGCTTTCATCAGAAAACGCAACAGATCTCCACTCCATCCTCCAATGAGCTGTGGCTTGACACCACTGGCATCGCAAACGGCAATGACTTAGAATCAATGGAATACAAGTTACATGGCACCTCGCTTGGAGTGTTCCTTGAAGTAACTGATTTCTAACAGTTCGTTGTGTCACTGTGGTACCAACTGCTGCTCGAATTTCCTCCGCAGACGCAGTACGATGCGTCACAGTCGTACGCTGAATACGGCGGTACGCCCTCTCAATAGTATCCGGTGGCCTCCCGGAACCCTGTCTTCTTGAGGCAGTACCATCCCTTCACCCGTGCTCCCATCAATCATACACAGTGGATACATTCCGGCCAAGTCCTTCTGCAATATCGCGGAAAGAAAATTTACCGTCTCGAAGCCCTTTAACGTGACCTCGTTCAAGCTAGGTGAGCTGTTGATAATGGCCTCTTCAGCTTCTTAAAGGCATCAACTCAAAACGTCATATTTCACAGATTAATAACGCTCACGAACTTTACATCACGCATTTAAAGCAACCCTGATTTACAAGTTCTGTGTGGCGTCAGCGCCACACTTAAGCGTGGAATTTGGATCGATGTCATCTTTCAGATGTATAAACAAGCCTACTAAATTTACTTTATGAAACACAAGTTTTTGGTGGTGTTGGGATTTTTTTCCCGTTAGTATATCTCCCTAGGAATGATGGTAGTTGAAGATTTTAGCCAAAGAAAGTTCAATCATGTGTTCAAAAATGGTGTTTCTGTTCATCCTCATTTTCATTAAGCTAACTTGTTCAAAAAGTAATGCAATTTTCTGTATTAACGAGATAATTATTCCTCCTGAATCAACGGGCAAACCTCTAAGACGATTGCATCATATGATTAAAGTGATCAAGGAGTGTGTTGAAATAGATTCGGGCTGTTATCTGATTATTCAGAATGACTATTGGCTATAAAAAATACCAAGAAATACTTTCTGTTAAGGTATCCGACTACGTTCGGAACCATGATTTTAGAAAAGCGCATAAAAGGATAATTTTCATAATATTTAGTGTCACTTAGATTATAATAGATGTATAAAATTGTTTTAAAGATATTTTAACAAAACAAATTGTTTAAATACAATATTTTGGCAAAAAATAACTTTGAAAAATCTTTTTTCAAAATGTTCTCCTTTTATAAAAAATGCTTCTAAAATAATAATATTTTGCTTATATAATGTAAAGACTTCTCCAGATAGTCTGATCTAGGATTTTTGAAAAAAATCACATTATTTTCAGAGTTACCACTAATTGAAATAATTATCGGCGTTTTTTTTGTTATAATTGTTCCCTTCTGTTGTCGTAAAATATAGATAAACCCACTTCTAAGTTATATATTTCAAAAATTCTAGTTAAGCCTCTGTACAGAGGTCTGAGCTACATACAGGCAAAATATTATTATAATGGAAGCATTTTTCACAAAAGGAGAATATTTTAAAAATGGGTCATTCTATGTTCATTTTTTGTCAAAATATTGTACTTAAATAATTTTTTATTGTAATACTATTCTTAAAACAATTTTATATACATTTTCTAATCTAAGTAACACTAAATATCATAAATATTATCCATTAATATGCTTTTGCAAAATCACGGTTCCGAACGTAGTCGGATACCTTAAAGATACACCTCTATGTTTTGAAGTTGGAACCAAACAATCAAAATGACATGCTTTCTGTGGACTGTCTCAAGACTTCTTGAGGCTCCGGGCTCCTTCTCAAAAGTAAGCCCTGGGGTCCTTACACAAATATAGACCTAATCTATGACCCTTAAAAGTAGACAGTACATAGTATGCGTTGTAAAATATTCGTACAAACAATAACGTGGAACAAATAAATGTGCTTGACTTACAATAGCACAAACCGGCTCGACTGACTGTCCCCTTTTCACTGTTTTAGTAATGATAGTGTATGGTGGTAAGCCTAGATCTATACGTGGACGACGGTCATGGCAAATAGCCAGCTCACAGTTTTTCGGAGAATACAACCTGAAAAAACATTTGACCATTGAAATTATTCGAATCGTGATCTTATATAGGCTGAGTCAAGAACGAGAAGCCCATTGGGGCCGACGCCCTGGGACCGGAACAGTTGGTCCATGCCTTAAGACGTCTCTATTTCTGTGGGACGTCACGAAATATAAACTTTTTTCGTGTTTGGAAACAAAGTGACTGATTGGTCATAAGATCAAATCACGCTATATCCATCACTAAGGTTTCAATTTTGATTTTTCAACAACACTGTATTCGTTTTGAGGCAATGATGCAATGAGAAAATTTTGTTTTGCAAAATGATTGAAAAATGTAATCTGAGATCTTCCCAACGAACCGTTCTTTTGGAAATGGGATATTTTTGATTGATGTTTGAGCGAGATAATCAGATATTTTCGAACCAAAATCTAAAAAGAACACGAATTCTGAGTGGTCACTTCTATCACCAAAGGTTCGTACAAGGCCTTTGAAGATTGTGGGTGTGATTCAATTTAATTTAACTTACATTCACTCTTCCTCGCTCCTTTATCGGTGTAATCAGAATTTGAATCTGAAGCTCGACTCAATCTTCACCGATAATTAGGTATCTTCGCAAGTTGAGCCACTAGATTTCTAAAAATGTCAAATCCCACTATTGTATGCTTTTTGTAGATATCCATGGACCTTTGAATAAATGCACTACATTTATGACGAGTTTTTCAAAGGAGCAAGTGTGACATTAATATGAAATATGAGCGTTTTATATGGGAACTGTATGTATATAAAGATTTCGTAATATCACAATGCAGGCAGCAAATAAAATATGTAATGTAATTTTTTTTTAAAAAAAAATCGGATTTCCTCTTATTGGTTAAACAAATTATTTTATTATTAAAGATTCGAAAGCTGAATTTGAAGTGACTTTTGGAGATTCAGCGCATGATACATTTGATTGTTCTAACTCAGCCCTAACAATACAGGAAAAGTGGATTAAAACTATAATGAATAATACAGAATCTTTATGCATTTTCCCTGAATCCATCTAAATTGCGCAGACAATATCTCTAGGGATCTAAGAATCATGACAGGTCCTGTTTTAATCTGTGAATCATCTAATTGATTAAGGGAACCTTCCAACTGGAAATCTTTTCCGGGGAACAGCGAGAACGCTTCAAACTCCTTTGTTGGAGAGCAAATATCTTTTGAATATAATAATAATAAAAGGTGAAAACAAGAAAAAACTTAGTGAGATACAGGTTAAGAATTTAAGTAGAATTGATTTTTTTCTGTATGTACTGAAGTATAAAATAATGTTTGGTTATTTTTTCCATTGTGGTATGAGATCTGCTCTAAAAAATTTGTCTTAAAAGAATTATATATTCACCATGATCATACTACTGGGGATATTTAGACGTTTATAAAAGCAAGGATCAGAATAGTAATTTTCAAAATGTTTTTTTTTTTCGGTACACTTTGAACAATTTCAAAATTTGTCTGTACATTAACAGTAAAGTAAGTTTAAAAGAATTTTATACTTATTTATAATATAGGTATATAAAATAGTTTATGATAATATTCTTCAATGTTAAATGAAATAATATGTAAGATAAAGTCAGTAAAATGTTTATTGAGTAATTAATCAAAAATTAATCATAAGAATACATTTAATGTGAAATTTGAACTTAATTATTTTTGATAATTTCGTTTATATTGAGTCGTAAAAATGATGATGCCACTCTCATTTTGTCAACCACATTTAAAAGTTTCGGTCATTTTTCAGTTTAAAATCTGTTAATGCTGAAAATCTGAATTCGCACAAAAGGATGTAGAGCAGGGGTGGCCAACCCAAATGACCTCGTGGGTCACTTCGGAAAAACTTTACAATCCCGCGAGTGGCATATAAAAATATATATCTTAATATTTGATTTGGATCCATTACAAACATTTGTTGTAGTGAAAAATTAAAACACACTGATATATTATAATTGTTTTCATTGCTTTTCATGTATACAAACATAGATAGTATAATAATAATAATGCAATGATCAAATCATGTTTAATTTATTTAATTTGTGAGATATCTGTTTCTCAACTCTTTCACTTAGTTTTTGCAAGTCGATCTCAATGCATGTGTATTTGCGTATCGTAATTGATTTTGCAGATTTTCGTGCGTTAATTTTGAGCACGATTTATGTTTGATAAATTTCAATTAAAAAATAGAGAGAGATTCGCAGTAACAGAAGCAACGCGATAAAATAATAACAGTTAAGGGATTTATTTTTTACAAAATTAAACAATATATTTTTTAATTTTAAAAAAAAAAAAAAAAAAAAAAAAAACTTTTTAAGCAAAAAATATTGTTCAAAACAGTCGAATTTTGTAAAGTTGTAAAGAATGTCGCGGACTGCAAAATTATTCAAGGCGGGCCGCGGGGTGGACAACCCTGAAGTAGAAAATTGTCTGCGCAAACAATGTTTTAAGCTATGTGTTGTGAATAATGTTTTTAAAGATTTTTCCGCTGTTATGGGATGCTCTCCTCTAATTTTAATCTGAAAGGAATAAATTGATTCTTCCAAATCTTGATTATTACAGAGCAAAATTAGTTCTTCCTCTTCTTTCAAAGTAAATTTACATACAGATATATCCGTTACCACAAATGGATTATAACGAAATCAAATTTTTTTTCCTATCTAAATTTGGAAAGTAATGAATCATTCTCTAGTGTTGTCAAATGGTGAATAACAGTTGTATGAGTAGTTTATTTGTATAAAACGGCCGAATGATTCGCTTCCAGAATTTTTCCCCCCTCAGAATATAATTAATAAGTTTTACAAAAATTTAGTGACACACTTTAAGCATTTGGCGGCACGCAAAAGTGCCATGGCTCACTGGTGGAAAATCACTGGATTAAAAGATTACGAAGACATCTTTTTACGTAATTTGTTTGCAATAAACATTCCAAGACCAGTGGTTATCATTGTAAAACCAAAATTGTCATTATATTAGTGACTCAACGTTGCCACTCATTTAGTATTGCGAAATGTAATTTAAAAGCAGTTTTTAATAACTGATATCTTGTATAATAAATTAATATTTGAAGAATGCTGGAAATTGGATGCAAACTACGAACATTTAAGACTTCTATGTAATGAAACACTTCTAGATCTGGAATTATCACATAAAATAATTATCGATGACGAAACCTTAAAACAATTTGAATAATAATGATATTTCCATGGTTAAAAAATTAATTTAAGAGATATCATTGATAAAAATTTAAAAATCACTTAAAATACAATTTTGGGTTGAAAATTCAGTTCTTTTACTTTATTTTATATTTGAGTTTTTTTAAAACAAAATGCATAAGGAATGCGTTTTCCTTTATAATATTAGCTTAAAGAAAGTGATAAGATAAATTTTAAATATAAAAGATATTTTCCGAATATTACATGACTGTAAGTATTGTATAATTTTCCAGCATTAATTTTACTGTTATTTTCTAATAAATATGCAGATAACATGCTGATAACATTGAATATTAAAATATTTACCATTGAAATTTTATCTGATTGATATCTTTTCGAAAACAAATTTAAAAGAAAACAATTTCGTAAAATGTTTCTAAGTTCTCGGCATTTAATTGTGTAGAAACATCAGAGAATATTCGATTTTTAGTAATTATTTATAATCGAACTTTTATTCACGAGTTTCAATATATTTTATGTTAAAATGTCCAAAATATAAAATATTTTTTATATAATATAATTGACACAAAAATGGAAAAATTTACAAAACGTAGAATATATTTGTAAAAAGAGAACCTTTATTAAAATAGTTTATAAAACTTCAAAATATTAAATTAAAGTCTATGATAACGTTTATTAGAGTAATATATATTCCTATAAAGCTTTCAATTTATTTTCATTATTTAAGATTTAATTACAAATCTGTTTTTTTTTGTTTTTGTTTTTGATTGTTTTTTCTATTTTTTAAAAATGTATTCATTTAATGCTTGATTTAAATAACAATTAATCTCGAAAATTCCTTATTTTTAAATAAAAATTATTTTAGTATAGTTTTAAACATACACACATTTTAAAAAAAATAAAAACATACAAATTTATTTTTTCTATTTTAACCATTTAGCACAATTATTGTCACATACTATCTTAAAATCATCTGTATTTTTTAATTACTCTTTTTATTTCAAATTTGGAATCAATATAACCATCACTACTGAAAAAATCAAAAAACTATTCATTGCGTTATTTATTAAAAATCCAAATTAAATTGATTAAGTTTTCAGGAAATTGAATTCTGGAGCTTTGACACAATGATTTAAATAATTTTACTACGAAGAGTCCCTGAGCAAAAATTATTTTTCTAAATTTTTAACTCTGTTACGTATCTAAATACATTAAACTATTTTTTTCCTTTTACCAGTGCCACTAAACTTTTCAAAACTCTGCAAATAATTAAATGAATTCTATCTACACATGTTACTTTATCTTAAACTAATTTCAATTGTTCAAAATTTTATATTGTTTTTAAAATAAAACTAGCCATTTTTTTAAAGAAAAAAGTAGCGAAAGTAAATGCCTTAGGTTGAACAAATTCATAGGAAAGTTCTTAATATAATCATATTTGCTAATGAGATTAATAATGTACTCAGAGCAGATAATATACAGTTCCAATCTTTTTCCATTATTAAATCAGATAATTTAAAGACAAGTTTTAATTTACGAATTTCAGTCTTCTCGCTGGAGTGTTTTCATGAGCGCGTTGGATCTCTCCTCTCTTTGATTTTCCAGTTCATTTCTTCCAAATAAAACTATCAACGCGAAAAGGAATCTTTTCTATTAAAAGAATAAAAAAAGAGTTGTTTGTCAGCACTTTGAAATGGATGAATAACAATTTGACTTCTGAAATTGAATAAAATATTATAGAGTCGAAAAATATGTTTGTCGATAGAAGGATTTAATTATTCAATTTGGATTTCCCAAAATGGAAATGTGTTAGAGAATATCGAATATATTAAAATCCTATTCTAACTTCATCTATTAACACGGTTGACTTATTTAGCTGCTGGCAGTTTTGAGTACTTTTTTTTAAAAAATTTTTTGAAGTAGCTTTGGATCCTAAAATTCAATTAAATAAATAAAAATAAATTAGTATATAGAACACAATAACATGAATCTCCATAAGTATAAAATGAAAAAAAGTAAATAGTTATAATATCTCGTTTGGTGGTTTCAAATTATGAAGAATCGTAGAATGTCAATAGAAAATGTATTTAATTAGCTTATTGGTTTCAAAAACTAAATAAAATCTATTACATTTTAAAGTGTCGAAATAAGGACTAATGTTTGGTTAAAATAATTAGTGGTGAAATGTGAGATTAAGTTTTGAAAATGAAAAGTGAGATAAGAGTTCGATTAGGAATAAAAAAAGCATATTTGTACAATCAAATGAAAGCCATTATCTGAGATGTAAGAAATTATTTTTGAAAAGAAATTCTAAAAAATCTGTTCTAAGGCTTTTGAGACAAAAAAAATTTTAAAAGATTGGTGATCATGATAAAAAAATTAGTCACCGTTTAATAAATGATTATTTTTTCAGAAAAAAATGGTGCTTGAGATAAGAATTACGATCCCGATATAGATAAGTTTCGCTTGTGATCAAAGTAATTTAAATTAATTGAACTTTTCTTAGTGAATATAATTTAGAAGAAAGTATGAGAAATATTTATCATTGTTACTGAAATTGATAGACAAATAATGAAGGTATTTATATTTCCTCTTCATAAATTTATTTTTTGAGCATTAAAGCTTTTTTGAAAATTGCTATCAATTTCTTGATGAAATTTTTTTAAAAAAATCTTACGAAAAAACTTTTCTCAACTCAATTTTAAATACTATATTTTTCCTATTCCACTTTTCCATAAAAAAAGGAAAACAGTTTGAACTTTTGACGATAGTTAATCTGTTATTATTATTATTATTGTTTCCGAAACAATTTTCTTGCTTGTTGCCAAATGCTGAAAATCAAATTGCAAAATAAAAATTATACTTTGTGAAAGAGAGGCATTATAAATAATTTCTTTTAAAAAAAAGGTTTTAAATAAAATTTACTTAAAAAGCTTGTTTCTTTAGTTAAAATAATTTCCATCCCTTTCCAGAATATTTTAAGTTATTTGTAATTTAATGAAAGTTTCATGTCATAAAAATTCTTCAGTGAATTACAGCCAAATATATTTTATTTGTTATAAAATCCCTAAGGAATGTAAGAGAAAGAAGAATAAATAATTATTTTTAATCCTAAGCAATCCATTTAAGTAATAATTTATAAAAAAAGGGCTTAATTTGGAGTTTTTAAGCAAACTAAGAAAGACCCAGACTATCAAAGGAATAAAATGCCTCGACTAATCCACCCTAAGCCTTGAATGTTTAGTTCCATCTTTATGGAATAAAAAGGTAACAAGCGATAAAATTAAAAAAGAATAATGATTTGAAGAATGCATTTATATAAATTCTTAAAAATATCCACCTTTTAAAAAGGAAAGAAAAAAGGTAATCCTTGAAAAATGCTAAAAATATGCAGAATTTTCTTAGTTTAATTAGTTAGTAACTATTAAATTTTTTTTATTTTTTTATTTTTAATATCAAATTGTTTTAAAGATAAAAGATTTATCCAATGTGTAGGTGTTCAGAAACTATTATGAAGGCTATTAGTACATATCAGGGTCAGTATTTGCCATGCAATTTAGAATTGTATTCCATTGACAATTATCCAAATGAAAAATTGACGTAATATAAAAATTTTTTTAAAGTCAATTCCTATATGAAAAACAAATTGAACTTCTCATACCTGGTAGTTGGATAATTAATGTATACTGTCGCCATCTATTGCCTTCTTTCGGAACAAATTTAATTGTTTTCTCCTATATGAAACTAAAATTAATTAATTTAATTTAATGAATTAATATTTGAAAAAACTGTATTAACATCAAGTGCCATCGACACTGCAAGTTTTAAAAAATGTATTTGAACTTGAGGCGATTAATAAGAAATATTTTATTAACGATTGAAAATTTTAACAAGATACATATATATATAAATAAATATATGCAGGGAGAGAGTGAACTAATAGTAGGAATTGAAAAATATATTATTAATTTTTTAAAAAAAGAACTGAATTATGTATTTAGTGGGTTCATTATTAGAGGAAAAATACACCTTACTATTAGTTTTCTATCCAGTTTAGTTCTAAATATCTAGGAAAAACTCCGATAAGTGTCTAAACTGGCATTTGAGGATGATTGCCTTGCGATCAAACGAAGAGCAATCTCAGCTTTTCGTGGGACCTTCTCTTCTTGTTGTTCGAAGTGAAGATCTTGCTCATTGTTTGAATTCCTTGGGGAAGGGGTTCAAAAGCAGCACGGATAGAGATGTCATTGAATCAATTCTCGAAAAGATTACAATCGATAAATAATAATAATTTTCTTTTATCAACCAAACACTAGACACGACTACATGAAATGCAGAGAAGACAAGTTAAAGGGAGTGAATAAACCACGATACTTAATTGGGCGAGATGCAACCTTAGACAAAAACTATCGAAGTGTTGAATATCAATTATTGATATTACAATGTGGATATATGATCCATTCATACGAATCAATATGTAGCAATATCTTCACGCGCGTGTGCGTCAATCATCTACCTCATCCACACTATTTATATGTTATTCAGTAGTGACGTTAACTTATGTGTTATTCTAGCTATAAAGTGGCAATTTGAATAGACGGAAGAAAACCCGAATCAGAGAGGATAGACCTCACTGATAACCCACTGTTACAACTTACCTCTTAAATTGATGTTGATCTGATCTACACAACAAATGTGAACAACCAGCTCACGCAGATGAATGATGAATTATCAAATCCAATCTCTTTAAATTTTGGTATGCTGATGATATCGTCCACAATAATACTGACACTCGGTATAAGATCTTCTAAATAGACCTAGAAATGTTTCTATTCGAATATTTCCCCAAGAATAAGAGTAATGTCTTATCACAAAAAGAAGCAGTTAAGTCAAAAATCCGCAGCATTCCAACGAAAGACAAAAGTGCATTTTATATGGGCACTCTAATTGGGGCATTTCATTAGCTGATCTGATTTGTGTTTCATATTTCTTATGTAAATAATGTAAATATTGAGAAAAAGAGGCATTTTTCGCTTCTTGTCTTACGTTATAAGTATGATGTTATCTAAATTTATGGTATAAATTTTGTTAACCTTGATGTTACTATTTTTTTCATACCCTTTACATTAAAGGAATTATTGTACTTAGTATTTTAAATGATCTATTTAAATAGGGAGAAACATTCTTTTACTTCAATTCAAAAGTAACGGTAATCTTAGTGTATTTGCTTAAACAATTCAAAAATTTAAAAAAAACCTTTTTTTAAGGGGACATGGTACGATTTATGCAAAAATTTTTAATTTAAAGATTTTTTAAATCTTTTTGATTGCCTTCTATGTGTGTGTACTATGTAAAACAGATTTTGGGCTCAAAATTTCATAAAAAGCTGGCCATATAATTTTTTAACGAAAAAACTTAAAATTTGTGAAGTGATTTTAATATGCTAATCCTCCTACAAATATTTACGTCCATGCATGAAATTTGATTTACAAGTACGTCGAACTATGTTTAACAAAAGTTGGTACGGGTTTTGCGATAACATGATTGGTATTTGTACGATACTTCTTTTTATGAATGCTTATTGAAAATTCCTCTAAAAACCTATAAATTCTGAGTTCAATTATTTAAAAAAAAAACAAGTATTGCTGTGAAAAAATGCATACCAATTTTTGTTACGTGTACTATTGACAATAGGTAAAAAAATTTAAATCATTAGGCACAACAGAAAAAAAGCCTTACAATTTTAAATGAAGACAAACTAGTTATATTATCTTTCTGAGAAAAGTAAGTTTAAAGTTTTGATTTGCCATAGGAATGTAAGCAAAAACGAACTTAAAAGCTATCATAATTCTGCGTTTTTTAAGTTTAGAGCTTTCAAATTTTGTGAGGTTATAGAAAGGTGTATAAAGAATAATTTAGACTAAATAAATTAGATTTGATTTTTTGACCGATTTTGGTCAATTGAATCGAACTGTGTCCCCTTAACTAGAGTTGATTGGTTTGAAAACATTACTTTACTCCCTTAAAAATTTCACACCACTAAATAAATTCTTATTAAATCTTTTCCGACAGAAATAACCCCTTTCCCAGTAAACATGAAATGAACCAGAATTCACATTAGAATAACCAGCCGTCATTGTAAAACTCAACAACTTTTATTTAATCCAATATTTTAATAACAAATAACCAATGAGAGCAAAATAAACGTTGAAGCCTAACTAATATAACTTGACCAAAGTTTTTCATTTAACTTTATATGAAGATTTGAATTACAGCAATGCGGGTTCAAAATCTAGAATAACCAGCATCCAGACGCAGCTTTACGAGTTATAATCTAACTCTCCAATTCCAAAAGAAAAAATTCGCAAGATCAGTCTTTCCTCTAACAACCATTCCTTACAGTTAGAATCTCAATTCTCTCAATCTACTTTTTCTCTTTAGATCTCTTTAAGGTATGTGACTACCCAAAATTCGTCGTTGTGGTGAAAACTTTCGAAATTTCTTTTATGCTCTTATTTTATAGCCCATACATTTAAGATTCCCAAAACACTCTATTTTTGTTTCTACGATATTTATAAGCAAAGTTATAGCATAATTTTTAAGCCGTGAATGGAGTCTATAAAACCAGAAGTAGATCCCTAATTAAGATATTGAATTGAAATTTTCAAAACATGTTTTATTTAGTTCTATGTGTGTTATGAATCAAAATCTAATCTCTGTGTATATATTTATGTACTTTACTGCTTTTTTATGAAAAAAAAGATCATTAATTTTTTAAAAAATCATGTTTTTGCATAAAATTTGGCATATTTAAAAAAATTTCAAAAGCATTTCAAATCTTTTAAATCTTTCTAACACATATAAAGATGTAATACACGTACTGTACAAATATTATTTGAATACACGAATTAGAATTTTGTGTAATTGCAATTTTTCATCAAAATTTCACTAAAAACGACAATTTTTATAGTCTATTCTCCAGAAAACAGCAAAAGATTAAAACAAAAGTCCGAATTATTTAAACATGAAGCTAAAGAGATCTTGACCTATAACTATGGTGAGTTTAAAAATGTACAATAAGTAGAAAACTTTTTATATTGTATTAAAATCTTTAAATGCATTTTCTGAAAAACTATGTTTTTCAATTTTTTGCTTCTCGGTAAAGCTCACTGCAGGTTTTCTTTTTAAGATATTGACTTGAAATTTTTAGAAAATGTTTTGTTTAGTTTTATCTGCAGTCTATACTTTTATCTAATCTCTGTGCATATATTTACGTGTGTCATTGCCTTTTTGGGGAGAAAATAACATTAGTTTCTTGTAAAAAAATTGAGTTCTTGCATAAAAATTGACATATTTCAACAACTTTCAAAAGTATTAAAAATCTTATAGTTCCAAGTACAATTGATGATGTTATTTATGTACTGTATGAATATTATTCGAATATATTAATTAGAAATTTTAATGGAAGCCTTACCGTAACTGCTATTTTTCACTACTATTTCACTCAAAATTCCCAATAAATACAAAACTATTTTTAATTTTGTCGAAATTGTACTTGAATTCCTAGTTTTATGCCCCATTTCAAATAAAAAAGTGTTTAATTAGTTTAAAATTTATATATTTAAAAAAAAAGTGCTCCGAAGGTAGTCACATACCTTAACCCAGTGTTTCTCAAACTGTAGGGCGCGCCCCCTAGGGGGGCGTGATAACTTTACGAGGGGGCGCGAGCCTATTGAAGAGTCGAAAGCAAAATATTACTTTAAAAATTATTCATTTAGTGAAAGTAAACAAACAAAATACATTCTGACAAAATAAAAAATAAAATACACATGTACACTGACGTAATACACTTATGAATCTATCAGTACTGCGCAATGTATTTTACAATTTTTTTAACAATACTAAGTTAAGAACAAAGTTTTATAATTATCATTAACCCCATGGGCTTGCCATATTAACACTTGATAATTTGAACGGTTCAAATTTAATTACTTTACTTCCGATTTAAAGTTACGCGATTCACTTCCCAATGCCACCATTTTCCACGTAAGCCCTCTGATAAGATGTATTGGGGGGGGGATAAGCAAATTCTCTGAAATATGTAAATCCTTCGAATATACTTCCAATGACCTTTTATTGCATTCCAAAGTCTTCGTAATTTTTTTATGAATAGCAATGCACAGAAAAGATCATACTTCGAAAAAACGTATATATACTTCCGATGCAATTAACACTTTGACTGAGAGAGACTTTTATATACGCCGGTGACACTTAAGAGATTAAATTCGTATTGTAGCTTTTGCTTCAAGGTATAGTATCACTGAATTCAATACATTGTTATTGTATGGAAGGGAGGCGTGTGATGAAAACTCGGATTGAGTATTGGGTCACAAGCATTGAAAGTTTGAGAAGCCCTGCTTTAACCCCTTTCTGGCTTTTCTCGAGCTGAGCAAGGGCAGGTGAAACGTACCATCCTGGTACATCCCGAGTGTAGTGTAGCTCGGGTACTGTGAAAATTCACACTGTGCAATCAGTTTTTTTCGAATTCTCGCGCATGGGCTTTTTACGGTTTCGAGTTATTGAAAAATACCACTCGGTGGAATTTTTTGCAAAAAGAGGACATCTTTCTGCTGAGCATTCCTCTTCACGCTTGTCCGAAAGACGCTTTATTGACTTCATTCCTCCAACAGAGAAGGAAACTAATCCAATACGACAGTGTATTATTTGTTGCTCAAAAAGAGAAAGATAAGAGAAACAAGATTCTGCTGTCCAGATTGCGATGTTGGGTTATGGACCGTACCGTGATTTCGAATGCATCATACTCGATCAAATTTTGATTAATAATTCCATAATCATTTAGTTAAATACAAAAGATGTTAATAAAATTTGTTATTCAAGAAAAAGCTGGATATTCTAAGCTTTATATTTATAGTTACTATGAATTGATGCCAAATTCTAATGATTTTTGCCAAACAGAAAGCCAACGTTACACGTATAAATTACTCATTTTTTTAAATATTTTTCACATTAAGTTTTAGGAAGTTTCTTATGGTGCTATAATGTTTAAAAAGATATACATATATGTTTGAAAATAAACTTAAAAAAGATTTGACATTTTTAGATCCATAATCCAGAAATAAAATGAACCTGGAAGAGGTTAAATAGCAACCCTAATCTGTATATTCCATGGTTCCTTCGCATGGTTAGGTCCTCAAATCTATCAAACAATCCGTGAAATAGAACTATCTCCCTAGAGGTTAGTTGGAAACGCTTTGAGAACCAGCGACAAACAGACAGTTAAATAATCAAAACATAACTTTTTTTTTATCAGTTTTCCTCTCCAACTATTTTTCTAAATCTAACTAGAACAGAATTTAGAAGTTTCTGAAATATAACGAAATTCTTTACTCTCTCGAAACTACCGAAAATTAAAGGCTAGGGCAGCATTTCTCAAACTGTTAGGCGCGTCCCCTAAGGAGCGTGATAACTCTATGAGTGGCGCGCGAGCACATTAAAAAAAATTGAAATCAAATGATTATTTAAAAATATATATTAATTTACAAAAAGTAAATAAACAAAATATATTATGACATAACAAAAAAATAACATTTACGCGGATATAATGCACTTATAAATGTATCAGCAACACATAATGTATTTTTACATTGATTTAGTAATACTAAGTTAAGAACAAGTTTAATAATTACTAATGATCCCATGTGGACTTGTGATATATACAATTATATACAAAAATTAGCAATTACCTTGATAATTTATACGGTTTATAACCCCTTTAGTGCCGATTAAAGTTATGCGATTCACTCCCCCCCATCAATGCCCCCGTTTTCCACGTAAGGGTGTGTATGTGATGTATGGGGGGGGGAGGTGAGAAAAGGAAATAGAGAAATCCTTTGATGTAAATAAATCCTTCACAAACACTGTCAAGGTTCTTTTATTACACATTCCAAAGCCTTCGTAATAACTTTACAGATAGCAGTGTACAGAAAAGACATTACTTCGGTAAGACGTATATATACGTCCGAGCATTTAACGCATCGGTTGAGTTGTTGACACTTAAGAGGCTAAAATCGTATTGTAGCTTTAGCGCCAAAGTATAGTATTATCGAATTCAAAGCATTGTTATTTGTATGAAAGGGGCGCGAGAAGAAAATATTATGATTAAATATTGGGTCGCAAATATTGAAAGTTTGAGAAGCACTGTGCTAGAGTATGATTTAAAGAAGTTTGAAACTCCAAATGAGTATAATATTATTTTTTCTATAATTTATTTTCTAAAAAAGATATTGATGTTATGATAAAGATGATGTATCGCACATAATTTTAATTTTTCTCTGCATGAAATTCTCTTACTATGTATATGTATATATATATAATTGACAGGGCGAAGGTAAGGATTTCTTTAATTAGATCGTATTTTAAGGATTGATGCAGTATTGATGTTATTGGTAAATTAGTTCTTTGTGTGTTGCTAGTTAATACTGTGTATATTGTACATGGAATACACACAAACACACACATCTTAAACACAACACTTAGCACAAAAAGATACACGGTGACGAAGACAAAAGAGAGATAGAGAGAGTGGGATTTTTCTGAGATACGATTACGATTATTCCGTAATGCGGATAAGCTAGTTAATTATTTACACGCGAGTTCTGAAGGCCAGGACCATTACAAATTAAAAAGTTGTTTAGATGAAATGAAAGGAAATTATTACACACACACACACACAC
>BMAV01018851.1:117361-132313 GCA_019973955.1 Trichonephila inaurata madagascariensis
ATTCTCAATTTTCTGAATATATTTGACGTATTCTTAATAAAACGTGATTATAAATGAGTAACACATGCCATTTGGTTTTGATGTTCTTAATTGAACTGATATTTCATTGAAAATCTCTTTTAAAGGATGAAACTATGATTATTCGTTAATAAATAATTATCTGTAAAGTATAAACAAAAGCGTTCTATTAATTCTATTTAGAACTCTTTTCATGGAGTAGTTTTGATAAAGAAATATATAAAGGATGTGTTTTTCATCTCTATTAAGTTAAACATTTTATTACAAAATCATTAACTTTAATGTTACGAAATGTTAAACTTGATGTTTATAACATTAAAGTTATACGAAATGTTTCCATTTTGAAATCATTCATAAAAGTTATTATTTTCCTTTCTTGGAACTTCAAGGTAAATTTTCATATGTGTTAGTGCTAGCTTAAAAAATATTTTTTTAATGTGATGTACGTTAAATTGAGCGAAAACAATAAGGTAATTTACAAATAATTAAGTACATAATGCTTTCTGATATGTATCGCATTTAAATATAATTAAACTCCTATCCATTATTCTTATTTACCTTGTTCCATTATTAAGGTAACTTGATCACTTTAGAAACCGAGATTTCGCAAAATTATGTACTAAATGAATAATTTCTTAAAAATATTTAACATAAATTATGAATTAAAATATACATACGTATAAAACCGTTTTAAAAATATTATTACAATAAAACAATATTTAGATGGAATTTTTTGCCACTAAGTGAAGAATAAAATTATATATATTTTTTAAACATTCTCCTTTTAGGGAAAATGCCTCTAGGATAACAATATTTTGCTTATTTATAGCAAAGTTTTCTGTACAGATCCTGTTCTAGGAGTTTTGAAAAATTCACATTGTTTTCAGAGTTACAAAAAAAAAAAAAAAAAAAAATGTTTTACGTTAAAATTTCTCTACTTTCATATTTTTACGAAATTTGTGAAGCAAATGCTTAAAATAGTGTAAATAATATATATCTGGATGTATGATAGTTTAATATTACTCTTTGTTGTATTTATTTTATGCCAAAATTGTAATATTCGCAAGCAACGTGATTTAATGGAAATTTGGCGATAGAGCAAAGTTGGCATCTTTTTGCCAATTATGTTGGTGACTTGGTGACCATAAGAACGCTTCTGGAAACTACTGGAGAAATCTACTAATATCACGATCTACTAATTGTACGAAAATGATGTCAGTGGATTTTCCGAGAAAAATCCGTGCAATTAATAAATAAGGAGTTGCTGACCGAAACTGACCACATTGTTTCGACCATTGTAGAGTGAATATTGTCTTGAGATGTTTCTTAGATTTTATGATTGATTGAGAATACACATTTGTATTTTTAGGCACTGATAGATGTATCTGAATGCTGTAGACCATGTGAAGACCTTCTCGGGTTTATTTTGCAAATTTTACTGAGTATCCTATATTTCTAAGGATTATTTTTTCTACAATAAATTTCCATTGCTCCTGAAGAACTGTCTTGTTTTTTGAGACTGATTGCATAAAATCCTCAAACCTGATCAACGTAACAAAGTATTAAAATTTGAGTAACTCCACTTTTGAATCCACTGTCCAGCCATCTCATATGGCTGGACTGTGGCCTTACAGTGGGTCCCAAGTCATGTTGGGATCCCCAGAAATGAGAGAATCGACCAAAAAGCCAAGCAAGGAGCCGAGTCATTTCAACTGGATGTCCCCTTGACCCTCAGAAGAGCAAAGAGTATTATTTCCATATTTATTGACAAATATACTGCCGTGACCCAAAAAAATCCAAGAGCCTTGGAAAGCCATGGGAAACTCTGGCTACTGTAGGTCCAACCCCGAGGCATCTGGAGAGAGCCGATGCTGTTGTCCACTTTCGCCTAACCACTGGACATGACCTATTAGGAGTTTACCTCCACTGGCTTCGCCTGGCTTCTGACTAGGCCTGCCCACTCTACGGCCATGCCAGAATAGATTGCTATCACCTACTACAATGCACTGGACTCGATAAATACCCGAATGATGACATCGTCAGTTGGTATTGGGAGAATTCGCGTCAAACGGTCAAGAAGTCAAGCACGGGCATTGTATAAATAAAAATAAATGAACTTTTGAATCATATGTTCCAAAAATCCTAATTCAGGCAAAATATTATCTTAGACACATTTTTTACTTAAGGAGAAGTTTTGAAAATATGTCACTTTTTCACCAAATAATTGCTTGTGAAAATTGTTTTAATGTAACGATATTCTCTCTTAAGGTATCCGACTACGTTCGGAACCGTGATTTTAAAAAGGCGCATAAATGGATAATTTTCATGATATTTAGTGTCACTTAGATTAGAATACATGTATAAAATTGTTTTAAGGACATTTTGACAAAACAAATTATTTAAATACAATATTTCGGCAAAAAATTAAATTAGAATAACCTTTTTTCAAAATGTTCTCCTTTTGTGAAAAATGCGTCTATTATAATAATATTTTGCCTGTTTATAGCTCAGACCTCTGTACAAAGGCTTAACTATGAGTTGTGAAAAATTCACATTATTTTCAGAGTTACAACCATTTGAAATATAATTATCGGCGTTTTTTTTCTTAAAATTTATCCCTTCTGTTGTCGTTACACATGGATAAACCCATTTCTAAGTTATATATTTCCAAAATTCTAGTTGTGCCTCTTTACAGAGGTCTGAACAATATACAGGCAAAATATTATTACAATAGAAGCATTTTTCATATAAGGAGAATATTTTGAAAATGGGTCATTCTATGTTCATTTTTTGTCAAAATATTGTACTTAAATAATTTTTTATTGTAATACTATTCTTAAGACAACTTTATATACATTTTCTATAAGTGACACTAAATATCATAAATATTATCCATTTATACGCTTTTGCAAAATCACGGTTCCAAACGTAGTCGGATACCTTGAAGCAATTTTAAAAGTATATTCCAATTCAAGTGACTCTAAATATACAAAAAAGGTATTCATTTTCACGCTTTTGTGTGTGTAAAATTACGCTTCCGAACGTAAGTACATTAAAATTAAATAGATTCTTTTTAGTTTAACTTATAAGAAAATTTAATGTCAAAAACACATTTCAGAAATGATATTAACAATCTTACAAAAAAGATTAAGATGTATTAAAAAATCTCCTTTTTCGCCAGTTTTTTGAAGGAAAAATAAGCATTTCTTTTTTCTGAAGTAAAAGAGTATTTATTAGTGAAGAGGTTGCGGAAACAGTATCATTTCGCTATTACCATCAGCCTCAGAAAGTGCTGATGCGATTGCTTTTACCAACATCTGATGGAAAAGCATGATAAATGGCGCCGTTTCCTCTTATTTCTCTCAGCGGATACCTCCAGGAATTTATCATTTCATTAGATTCTAAACTTTCTGCCAAATAGACAGAAGAAATACTTCGAATTTAATCCGCTGCACTTTTTCTGTTGTTTGTGTCGTATTCTAGACGCCATTAATCTGTTTTGTAATCTCAGGTATATGCTGAAATTACGCACCGAAACATTGTTTTAAAAAGTTTGAAAATTTATTCGTTTATAAAACTACCGATGCTTGTCAACTTTTTAAGAGGTCAATTTTTATGCCCAAAATGTTCTAAAAAAAGGCGCATTTTTTTTTGTTGCATAGTACTGGCAGAATGCGAAAATACAAGTATTTTATTTTCATTTTCAATTTTAAAGTTTTCACAATTTTTTATAATTGTGGAACACAAAACCCCCCCCCCCCTAATTGGTGGCTTCTTTTTTATAAGTACACTCTGTATGCTATACAGAATGTTTCATATATCTTAAAAGAATATCTTTCTTGCTTTCAAAAAATTTCATGTTTGTACCTCTTCTTCAAAAAATTGAGGATTTTGTGAGTGAGCATATATATAAGAATACCAATTTGAAATGTATAATACTCTTACATTGGAATGGTACTGAGGTAAAAAAAATAAGCAAATGGGACAAAGATTCTTAAATTTTTAAAAACAATTTATATCTAATCTATAATTTTTTTCGAGTATTTTAGTATTCATAAATCATATTGTGGGAATATCATTTAATGCGAAATAAAAAGAAATATAAAACATAAGGTTGTGACGGCTCACGCGTCCTTTCTCTAACATAACCTCTGTGTTCTTTGACGGCGAAGATTAATGGCAAATCTTTTCCAACCCAAATCCAAGAAGTGAAACGAAGGATAGATGCAAATAAGATAACCTTTAAAAGGACAGAAGTTTTAGTAAGCGTGATGGCAATTTAGAGAAAGTTCAGTTCAGAAAAGGTAGAAGTGTAAATTGACGGCCTACCCAAGTATCACGGAAATCTCGCCATCAATTCAAGGAACATACCATTGTACTCGAGCCTAGATGAATATCTGAAGTTGATTGGACCGTTGCTTAGAATTCAAGGTAGGAAGATTATATTCAGAATTCGAATATATTATTAGGATTGAGAGTAGGTGGATATAATATAATTATATAGATAAGTGATCCAATTGCGCGATCTGTGTTAACTACGGCTACGTGTTTTGGTTTATTCTCACTTAATATAAGTTGTTCGATATATAAGTAATTTAAGTTAAACTCTTAATAAAAGTCATTTTAAGAATTCTAAAATGTCTCATCATTTCGAGAATCCCACACCTCTAACTTACGCCGAAACCCCACGATATGGTCGACAAAGATCGACCATATCACACGGTGTCCTACTTATGAGTAGCTTCCAATGAGAATAGGATACATACTACCCACCAATAGAAGAGTGTCAAAATCAAACTGATTTTGCGTAATAAGCTAAACGAATTTCTTTTCATGAATCCATCTCAATCCTAAAAATATTTTAATATAACAACAGCAGAAAACAAATAATATAAAAGAAATAAGTCAATTCCTACTTAGGTCAACAAAGAAAAATTTTATTTGAGTTACTTTCTTATTAAATAATTACAATTAATATAAATATGTATCATACGATAGAATCGCAATATTAAGTGGCAATTAATTTTTATTATTCATCATTAAAGTATCATATTGTCATTCAAAACAATCGTGCATATAAGATTTCAGGTCAACTGAATGCTTTAAAAAGTAAGGAAAAAAATCTTTTTAAGTTTTGACCCAAGTCGCTAAGAATGAAGCAAATGTGATTGCGCCTGTAATTCTTTAAATAATTAGTTTCAGTCAATTAACAACTACAATTAACTTATCGTATTATCACCCTAAGCAATCGCGTATATAAAATTTCAGCTCAATTGAGCGTTTTAAAATGTATTTTATTAACGATTGAAAATTTGAACAAGATATAGGGAGACTGTGAACTAATAGTAAGATCTGAAAAAAAAATGGCCCAGTAAAGGGTTAGAGAAAAATTAACTAAAATCCAATCAATTGTTTAATTGAACTAATTCGAAACACACAGATATCTAATACCTGTACTCCCTTGCATTAGAAGTAAGTGCATTAATCAATTAAATTACAAAATTAATTCAACAGTCGAATTATAAAATTAGTTAAACTGATCAATTAATTAAATTTAACAAACTAATAAGTTAAAACATCACTTTCCTTACTATCCCTGAATGGAAAAGAGACCTTTAAAGCTAGGTACTTAGTTGTAATTAACACGGTTACGATATGCATTACCGTTGACGATGTGTACAGGCCTCTTTTGAAATGGACTTTCACAAGCTGGATGTCATTTCCTTTTATTCTAGTGTCCATGGACTCTTCCTCTGGGATTAATCTCAGATCGGAGTCTTCGCCAGTAGCCAGTGGAATTGCTCTAGAGGGACGAAACTCAATAAATTCATTTCCTGAAGTTTAAATACTACACTACATGTTTCACAAAAGTAACAAGATAAGTAATGGTCAAATAAAAAATTAAAGCACGCGCGTTCCTTATAAAATTAAATAGCATGACTAAGTATAGAACGGATCCACAATTGGATCTGTTACACAGTAAACTTTTTAAAATAATTTCAAGAATTAAACTTTAAACAATACATGGAGTTTCTTTACCAAGTGTATTAGGAAAAATAAGTAAAAAAACAAACAAACTAGGTTTTGTTGGCAAAAAATACATAGAAAATATCAAAACATTTTACTAAAATGACATCTAGTACTTTTTTTTAAAAGATTTCTTTTTTGTCACTTACATTTATAGATGCTTTTTTTTAAAAAATAATTTTTAAGTTGAAATTATTATAACTTTTAAATATAATTTCTTCTACCAGAAAGATTATTTCGATAATAAAGTGCATTAAAAAGGAATTATTTAGAACTAAAATTTTTCCAAAGTTACTTTTAAAGCCTTTTAAATATTCAACAGAATATATAAGAATTGCCCGAATGAAAAGAGGACGATTTCAATAAAAAGAATGATTTTATTGGAAATCAAATGGGCTCTTGGGATTGCAACACAGGCTCATCGTTTCGGTAGCAGGTCTATGTCTTCACTCTAGAAAGAACGCGTTGATTCTTGAGGACGTCCTACCCATCTTCCTTCAGTTCATCATCCAAATAGAAACGCAATACTGTCTTAAGTGGCCGAAATACCTAGAAATCACAGGGTGACAAATCTGGACTCTGCGATGGGTGTTCTAACATTCCCCACCAGAATTTTTTTAAAAGTTACCTTTGTTTCACGGGAGACTTTTGGGCGGACATTATCATGGAGATCTGATATCGTTTGCTGCCCTTCTCAAAAACTTTTATACCAACTGTTCCAAGACGTTTGACCGAAACAGTGCTAGCAGTATACTGCCACTATTTGTCGATAGGTGTCCGCATTAAACTCACCTCCTGCAACCATAAATCATACTACCACCCGTTATTCCTATCTGGTCGCCTCCATATACGACATGACTTTACTTTCAATCCATTTCCTTTATCATGATCATGTGTCTCCGTCGGATGCTGTGTACGATGTATACTTCCTACCATCGTCTGCGTCCCTGTTTGGTGGCTGTGTTGCAGATTCACTCATTCTGACACAATCGCATAATTCCACTTCTCATTTGTGCAACCCTTATCCAACACTTCAATAGGAAATTAAAAATGACCTAAGATCCTAACAATACAAGCCTTCTTTTTAGGCAGTCAAACCTCCTTTCCATATTAAGTGAAAAATATCCTATACCGTTCGAATTTAGTTTAGATGATTATTCAAACACGCTAAATTTGGAACATTCGAGCTGAATTTGGGCGAGAGAAAAATCGGTATTTCTTTTTGGTGGAACTCATATTGCATTCAGTTTCTTTTTGCAAACGTTTTATTGCATTCAGTTTAATATTCTTTAAAAATAAGGCCTTGGGTATAAGTTTATTGTAAAGAATGTGACAGTAAATTTATGCAATCGTTTTGCCATAAATTCTGTCTGATGTATCGAATGTTCATGCAAACCAAAATGATTTATGATCTTTATCATTGCTAAGTGGAGCCATGGCTCAAAGATTTTGATGTTCGCACTGTGATCTAACAATAGCACCAAAACAAACACATTTATTAACACAGTAGGTGCTGAACTTTGTTGAAGTAGTCGATACAAAACTTTTCACTGCATTTAGATATATTCATCTTGCTAAGGTCCCCCATGGAAAATTAATTTTGATTCAATTGAAAGTGGGCTAGCCTCGTTGGCATGTTCTAAAAGTATGACTGTTTTAGTTGAAGATCTGATGAACTACGAATAAATGTATCTAAGAATGTGGTTTCTCTGAAAAAATCTGGAAGTCTCCTCATATGGCACGAATTTACTTTCAATTATTAATTTCCTGTACCAATAATAGGTTACAATGTTAAACATTGTATGTGGTGTTCACTTTCTTCCTCGCGCGTCCTTCATATCCCTGTTTGGTGGCTCTGCTATATCTGGACTCATTCTGACGAAATCGCATGTGTCCACCGTTCATTTGGGCATCCCTTATAAAAAGACTGCAAGTAGAATTCAATAAAATTCTTCTAAAAATGCATTTATACTTATCTAAAAAGGTGAAGAATGTTCAACGAGACTTTGTTAATAAAAATAGTAGTAATATATGCTGCATGTATAGTACATTGCAAATCTATTCAAGTGTAACAAAACTATTACCGATTAATACGAACATTCGAACCAGTTCAAAACTGGAATTCAAAAGTTGCAATTGCCTGGACAATTATCATCTTCCTTTTATAGAAAGAGAACCTGAACAATTTCAGAAAATATCGAACATATATATATATTCGAACCCTTTTTTTTCTATCTGGTAAAAAAGCCGCAGACGCATCATTTAGCAGTGCAGCCGTTTCGGCTTTCACAGGCGTAAAAAGAGAAGGAAATTTCTATGTTGCTTCAAATACCAAACGATTTTCTGCCTTATGTTTTCCCGCGAGATTCCACAGTTGTATTCTTACGATAGTCGATAAATCTTCTGAATCACTCGGTGTTGAAGTCGAACCGAAATGGCCAAGTGGTTTTGTTCGGAAAGTGCACAAAGAAACTGTGGGCTAAATTCGAACTCTACTTCTCCTTGTTTTTAGGAATTGTAAAATCATTTGGTAAGAACACTTTTGTGAACGAATCATTTGTAGTTTGACGAACAGCTTTGAGGTACAGAGAATGTTTATACAAAGACAATTATAATAATACAAGTTTTTTTACACTTTTTACAGCATTTGTTCCAAGTAGATTCATTTCATTAGAATGTCTCAGAAGACTTTGCTAATTTATATAAAATATGAGCAAACTTATTTTAAAAAGAGATAATTATCATTTCTGAAATAATCATCAAAACTTTTGTAAATATCTTTAGAAGATCATTAGAGTTTCTCGAAAAAAATTGTGTAACTATGTCCAAAGAACTTTGTAAGTACGAACAAGACAATTTATCATATATTCTTCAAAATATCAAGAGATAAATCTCTAAGAGTATATTATGTGATTTATGCATATTATTATTCTATTTTTCGTTAATTAAAGATAATGTCTTCTACTATTGATATAAATTAAAATGTATAATAAATATTACTTAACTTCCTGTATCAATCAATATCCAATTTGTATTTATTTCCGAAATCTAAATTTCTAAAGGCCTCGTTTTTCAAAATATTTTTAAGCAATCGCAGTAGTTTTATTTTGTATTTAAACATCCTTTATACTGTTCAGCTGTATTTAGGATAAATTACAAACTGACCCCAAGATTTCAAATCAAACTTTAAATTGACAATCTAATTACGCTGCGCACCATTCGTAATGTAACACCATGAAAAACAACACATATAGAAGACAGATAACACAAAATTCAGGTTTGAGATGATTGCCATAATAGCCCCGTTCGAGCTAAATACGAAGAAATCAATGTTTTGTGACTAGCGCTAGTTTCTAAGACATGTTTCAGAATTGGAAAAAAGAACTTTTGAATGTGCTCTTGGAGTATGTCAGTCCATGCTGTTACCATGAGCTATAGTTCATTTGACGTAGTAGCGGCGATGCCTACTGGTTTAGTGTCGTTTGTCTATCCATTAGTCTCAGATGAAGAACCGCTATAACGATAGGCAATGTAAGAGATATGCAATTACAGTAATACCTTGAACTTACGTTATAGGTGGGTTGATAGATTGATTGTGAATATTAACGTCGCACTGTTCAGCTACACGAGGGCTTTTGGCGACGGACCACGTAATTTTTAACCATGGTCAAGTGACGTGGACGACACCTGAACTGGCACCCCCTCTCCTAACTACCACACCACACCAACGGGAGGATGTTTCAGCTCTCGACAGATTTAACGTGCATCGCTGCCCTACACGGCGGGTTTTTAGTGGTACTGGGCTCGAACTCGTGACAAGGCAAGCCACGATCCGATACCTATACCACTCGGCTACCGCGGCCACACGTGATAGGTGAGACTGAGTGATAACCGCGGAAGTCGAATTCGCGGAAGTCGGAGTATATTTTCGCATATAAATACACACTGGCGTAGCTAGTTCTGAGGGTCCCTGTATCAAAATTCCTTGGGATCCCCCTTTTAGACATGGGAACCCTGTTAGTGAGACTGTATTTACACGTGTTGGGGCCACTGTAGCTTGGAGACCCCGTATCATTGATACGGCGGTAGCTACGCCCCTGTAAATACATATAAATTATTTTTAGTCGGGGCCTGAGAAGAAATGAAATAATTTAGAAAAAAAATGTTCAGTTAAACCTTAGATAGCACAAATACATAATCTAAAACCAAAGTTATTTTGATGTAGAATGTTTCATAAAATATAACAGTCTGCCGGCTAAAAGATTTTTTTTTCTCCCGAAAAATTTCCTTGTTTAGCAATCTTTTTATTCCTTATTTTTTGTTGAAAAAAATACGCTCCTCGTTGGAGTCTGTATTTTCTAAAATTTGCAACCCTTTTTATACTACACTGAGGCCTTATGCCAAATTCCCAAATGTCATTCGATCTTCTGATTGAACAGGGTCTAAAGACTCTTGCATATGCATTTCTAAGAGCTCATCCATTGTCAGCTCCTTATTGTGGGAATCCAGCACACAGCTCTTAGGCGTCATCACACTATCCACTTCTAAATTTACTTGCGCTGCAAAATCGACGACTTCTTCAATCAAATTAACAATTACATCAAGCTCTGGCATTAATTCCGCCTAAGTTTCAGCGATGAGACAAAAAAAAAGACGAATCGAAGAGATTTGAAAATTTCGGAACCCCAAATTCGCATAAGTCAGTGTAGCGTAAGGCGAGGTATTACTGTACTTGCCATTGTGCCATCACACCACGATACATCCATCGTGGGGTTTAAATAGAGTCATGATTCTTCTGAAAAGACAATGATTGCCTTTCACTAGCAAATTACCCAAACTAAAAACCCCGTTACAAGACAGAACCAATCTTCACAAACATACTTCTGTAGGTATGTAGATATAGTTCTTTAGGTAGGACATACTTCTGTAGGTATGTAGACATAGCTCTGTAGGTATGTAGACATAATTCTGTAGGTATGTAGACATAGTTCTGTAGGTAGGACATACTTCTGTAGGTATGTAGACATAGTTTTGTAGATAGGACATACTTCTGTAGGTCTTATAGTCAAAAATAATCACAGGAATGGGCGCCTTGAAGCCTTGCGCACTAGGCCTCAAAACATGCCAGTTAAACAATGCTGAAGGCCCTTTATATATATATAAAATGCCAAATGGGTTCTCACTTTTGTTAAGATATTGATGATTTTGTGGTAGCGATTTCGCACAATTGATGAAGTTGGATACATTGACATCTTGGTTTATATCACATGTAGAAAACAGACCCACAAGCACAAATAAAAGTCTGGACTACACTTAGAGAAGCAACAGAGCGCATATATGCAGCAGCAGGCATTAACTTAACATTGCGAATATAACAAGGGAACTCAAAAACTCACACGACTTTCGAGGACGTCTCTTCTGATTGGTCCAGATAATCGGATGATGTGGTAATATAATGACTGCTCCAAATTCGTTGACCATACTTTTGCTATGTGTTTAAAGTTACAGTTACTCTCGTTAGGTAAGTAGCTAATAATTCATTATTTTCGCGAAATCCTGGAGGTTCGGGGACCATTACAAATTCAAAAGTTTTTAAGATGAAATTAGCACGTGAATTATATATATATGTGTGTGTGTGTGTGGTGTGTGAAAATTCTTAATTGATATTGCATTAAGTTCTGATTTTGTCAAACTAATGTTTAAACCTAAGTTTTGAAATAAACTTTCTTTCATGCGAATTTTTAAAACAGTACGGTAAAAAATATAAGTATCATGTTCAATAGGAAAATAAATGTAAAAACCATGAGTACAATTTTAGAGCTAAAACTATCTTTAGTTCATTTAAATTATAAAATGAATTCCTCTCAATTTCAATTTGTCGTAAGCCCCATATGTCCATTCTAATAAAAATTCAAATAAAATTTTTAAAAATAAATACTATACTTGTAATACTTATGTGAGTCTAATAAAAATAATTTTGTGTATTTGAAATAGTTTTTCTTAGATTATTAATATCATCAGAATCAACTTTTTTTCAAAAGTTAATACAACATATTACTTAAAGACAAAATAAATATGTCACAATTAAAACTCAAGTTTATATTTAGAGCTGCAACAATTGTACTTAAAAAAAAGACATCGATTTTAATTAATACCGAAAATTAGCTTTGATTACTTGAACAATTTTAATTGCTTCGCTAAGCACTGTAAGCTGAGTTTTTTTACAGTTAATATTTAACTAATGCTGCATCAGTTTCATCTTCCTAACTGTAAAATGTTATACATTAAAAGTTCTTTAAAAAAAAAATCTTTTGATCATTTTGCCAAGAGAATCTCTTTCAAAATGCAGTGGTAATAAATACGCTTGAAAGCATTTATGCTTACGATTATTGTACGGAAAGGAAAAAAAAATATCTGAAAAAATTAAGATCAATATTGTTTTTTAACGAAGAATGTCATCGTTTTTATAAGTGATAATGACATGGATAAGAATAATCAAGTATTAAATATACTGATTAAAAAAATTGTATTAATATAATTACTTTCACCCCGCGAATTAGAATTTTTCCGCCACGTTACTGGAATAAATCGTCTTTTATTTATGATATTTATTTGAGAATTGTTTTGTTGAAATTTATTCTTATTTAAAGTAATCGAGTTATATATATATATATAGTCAGTTTATAGGTTTTCTTTTTGTTTTTATGTAAATGAATGGCATAATTCATTTTCCCACAAACGGAGCTCTTTAACAGAATGATAATTAAAAATTTAGTGATTCTACTAATAAGTAATTAAAACATTCGATTTGGTGGTTGTTCACCTTTTTTTTTCGAATAATTTGTTGTATAAAATTAATTATATTCAGCTACATTTATGCCGTTTCCATAAAAAAATTCTAATTATGCATTTAATTAATTATTCTATGCAGTTCGATTAATTATTAATAGGCAAAATATTAATATTTAAGATATTTAATTTTTGTCATTGATTTGAATTTAAAGAAATTTTCTCCACTGCATTGCTTATTTAATTGATTTAAAAACTAACAAGATATATTAGTTGTAATGATATAGGATTAAAGTTTTATTAGTTGCTTTTAGAAAATAACTAATTATTATTAAGAGAAAAATGCATGTTTTATTACGCTCAAATAACAATATTTAAAATACACTTTTTGGTGAAAAACCGTTTCATTACTTTCGAGTATTTTTTTAAGTATAAAAATGGCGTATATTTTTCTTCTAATTTCTACGGAAATATCTTTCTAAGTAAAATTTTAACTTTATTTGCAATAAATAGATAGTTTATTGCATTTCTTCGAAAAGGTATTTCTTAGAGTTTATTATAAATAGTAGGACCAACGTCGCTAATACATTCATTATACTTTATTTCATTTTCTTTAAGTTTAAAAAAAATGAATAAATTTTCAAGGAATAATTTTGAATAGAAATTTCTGAGAAAATTAGAAATTAATAAAATCTGACTGAGTATTCAATGGAAAGGAATTGAATTTATAAATATATTTTTATATTGCTCTGAAAGTTAGACTTTCTTTGTTTTTATTCTGCATCGGATGATTTGGATTTTAGCAAAATCATTCAATAATAAGTATTCAACGTTTTGTAAAACTTCTTCATATATATAGAAATAATATCCCCCCTCAGTTATTATTTATGAATGATATATCTGTTGAGAAAAATGTACTAGAAAAATAATTTTGATGCTGCTTGATTTCATAAACTCTGTTCTATAAAATATTTTTAAATTCTTACTAATATTATAAAAGCGAAAGTTTGTTTGATTGTTTGTTCCTCTTTTACGCAAAAAAAAAAAAAAAGCCCTGAATGGATTTTAATGAAACTTTACAATAATATAGCTTGTATATCAGAATAACACATAGGCTATAATTTATAAAGATATTGTGTGAAGTGTCCAAAATATAATATAAAGATGATTGTCAAGTAAGTAGGAAAAAATTCTGCTATCTGCAGAAAAGCCCGCGACAGCATATATCTATCTTTTATACGTGAAGCAAAACTTTCCCTTTTGTTTTGTCTAAGCCAGGCGACAGTGCGCACTCAGTTCTAATTTATTGCTTTGTTAAGTGTAATCACTATTTTTTTTTATTTCAGAATGAAACTTACTTTATCGCTTCTGGTATTTAAAGTAGATAAACTTAATCTTTCACACTACATCATTTGGACAAATTTTCATAATTTGTTTGTGGTTAGTAGTTAATATTATAACGCTATAATTTTAATTCAATAGGCAGGTGTTGCATTTTTTAAGTATAAAAATAATAAAAACTACCATACTGTATTTTTGGAAGAGTAGGAAAAGTACATACGAAGAATTATGCCGAACAGAAAGTAATATTAACGTATTACACTTCCAGATATAAATTATTTACATTATTTTAATCATTCATTACACAAAATTTGTAACAATGTGTTACTTTAGCTGAGCAGAGATCAGCTTAGGAAGGTGTTTCCAAAAATCGACCCACAAGAGAGTTACGGAGAGTTAAAAATTTTTTTTTAAAAAAAAAATCCATTTTATCATTTATTAGATCTACGGATTTAAAATTTAACAAACACGTGTTTTTTTTTTTTTTTTTTGCTTTAAAAAGAATTTAAAAAGTGTTATTCAAACTATTAAGGTGAATGCGTTCGAGGAAGAGGAGGAAGAGAATTTGAACATTTTGAGTCTAATAACGCGAGACACTTGAAAGGAAATACATTCTTCTCTAATGGGGCTGTTCATTAGTATTTAACCTTTGCAGATCACTTTTTAGTGTGGCACCATATAGGCGCTACCAATCACCGCAAGTAATTTTTCCTGTTGTGTTGTGGCTAACGCAACCTGTCTGACGTAGTCAGAACGAGGCCCACGAAATTCATCGTG
>BMAV01018851.1:142647-182647 GCA_019973955.1 Trichonephila inaurata madagascariensis
CCCTTATACCCAATACTCCCTTTACGCAGTTTTCTTTTATGGAACTATTTTTTTGCTTTTTGTGCTTGTAAATTATTTACAATTTCCTAGCAATAAAAGGAGAAATGAAATGGAGAAAATAGGGGAACATCTAAAGGAAAATTATTAAATCTAAATATTCAAACAAACTAAATATTTTTTCCTTGTAAAAAAATTTTCAAGTCGAATTCTTTTTAATTTTCTTTCATAATTCGGAACTATTCTTGGAAATCTCTTGGAGTAATTTCTTTTAACATGTAAATAATCGATTATGCTTGCATAAAAATCGATCTATGGCTTTAAGAAAATTATGTTTTCCTTTTTACTCCATTTATCACATTTCTTAAGGAGGGCTCAAATTAGTTTTCCTCACCAGACTTTAAAGAGAAACTTACTGGAAGGAGAAAGAATTCCTCAGGAAAATCCTATTAGTTTCCAGAAGGTTCTTCTTTTTCTCAGAAAAAATAGTTCCTGGATTTTTACTTTTATTATTTTGTCATTTATATTATCCGTTGTACTTTAAAGCGGGAATACCGTACAAGAATAATTATTAGTTTTTGATAGTTATTTATCATTGAGCTCTAGAATAAATTCAAGAGTTAGTAGATTTTTTAATAATACTTTTGTATTGTAATTTATTTGCTTTTAATATAATTGTCGATTTCCATTATTTCGAAATATTTAATGTATAATAATCGATTTTATGTTTTTACTATAAAGGGTGAGAGCAAATGAGAAACCCGATCTAAAGAAAATCATAGTATGGAAATTACTTCTCATGTTACAATAAGTGATACATGAATTTAAAGAGAAATACAATGAAAATCGCTTAACATGAAACTGAGGGGAACTGAAATATTTTTTCGTGTTAAAGGATATTGCAAAAAAAAAAAAAAAAATCCCATACATTCACCAAAATTAAATTTACTACAGTTGATTTATATAGATATGTATATATGCATTTATTTCATAAAACAAATGAAACAAAAACAATCACGCAAACTTAGTGAAATTTATAGTGCAAACTTTTCAATTTTCTTTTTGAAAAACAAAACATTTTTTTAGTTATTGGAAAATAATCAGATATTTTTTTTACTTTGCATTGTCTTTTTAAACATTAAATTTTCAACAAATTAGCATCCATTGTATTCCACTTTGTTATTCATATTACCATTGCAATGAGCGTCTAAATAACTTTTCATGATGGTTCCTCATTTTGGATGGCGTGGGAACAGGTGCTGCATTATTCATTTCATCTTCGTCGTCGGAATCTGTACCAACAGTTGAGCACACAAGAGCCAAAGCCCTTGCTTTTTTTCTGATTGATTCTAATTCTAAGTATATAGCACGTAAAATTTAATTAAGTATTCGTTATCAGTGATTAATTTTATTAATTAATGCTAATTATTTGTTCAATAATTAGTTTTTTACTGTGTTTTGTTTCCTAAAATCGACAAAATCAAAAGGAGCAAGATACAAGAATGGTGAACTTTCGACCCCGAACCCCCCTCCCCCTTGAAAAATTCCTGTGTGCGCTACTGTGTACCAATGATACGTTTTGAGCTGTGAACAAACTCAAAATACCTTGTCTGCCATAATTGGATCTGTACGCTCATTATCATCATCTAATGCAACGAATTCTTCCGCTGATGCAATATGGGACAGCCGAATAATACAGGATCTTTCTCAGACATTTCATTGAGTGTAGGCTCAGTTTCATTATACTTCTCCCAAAAAGAAATTCTTTTCGTGTTAAGCGATTTTCGTTTTGAGTTAAGAGAAAAAAAGGGCGAAAATACATAGTATTTTTTGCCCGGACCTTTGTATTATTTCGTGTTGACCGATATTTCGTTTTAAGCGTTTTCGCGTTAAGCGCATTTCACTGTATACCAAATTCTTTTCTGTTACAAATGTTCGATTTGTGACCCCCTCTTGTTACATGACATACGTCCAACATGCAATCCAGTTCATTCCATGCATTTTGTAGAATCACTCAATCAATCGCTGGTGATGCCTACACAAATGCTTTGCTATTTGTTGTTTCAGTTGCAAGAGGTACGGCTTGAAATTTAATTTTTTCATGAAATTTTTCATATTTTTTTCCGAGGCATTTCAAATTTACATGCGACAACTCTGGTAGACTTCCGTGGACTTCAAATAAAATTCTGCCTCACCCTTTCCATTGTCTTTTCTGAAACGTTTGTCCGAGTGCTACTTTTCTTTTTACAAAAGCAACTTTTTTTTTGTAAATTGATGATGTCATCGCATTATGCTCTTGTTGGTTGGTGCTTCTTTTCCGTGGCGATTTCTAAATATACGTTGCACTGAAATAGCCGAAAAAAATCGTTTATATTCTAATAAGAAAAACTCTTCTCTGTTATTGTCGCCAAGTTTTTATTTTTTTATTTTTATTGAGGACATTTATAACCCCGTGCTCTACAAAGTATCACACGGGGGCTTACACACACTTCACAAAGAAAAGAAGGTTTACAGCACAAACACATCCATGTCTTACCCGGGATTCGAACCCAGACCCATGATGGATTTCAACCACAGCGATCTTGAATGTGCTGTGGATCTCTCATTCATGAAGAAGAAACACAAACAAAAACAAAAAAACAGCAGGTCATTCGCAATTTATGGAAACGATTTTTTAATTTCTTTTCTCCTTTACATTTTGATATACAACTCTGGCAACTTCAGAATAATCGTCTGCTAATGTTTTATTTTGATTCGAATATCAAAATAAAATAGTTATTTTGAAAATGGTTCCAAAAATTGGTAGATGGCTCGAAGCTTGCGAAGTTGTACCTTCCGAGGAGAAATATTCGTATAAACAAATTATAAAGCGGCGTAAAAATATCTTGTTTATTGCATTTAAAAAAAGGTATGTATGATATATTAAATTTGAAAGAAAAAAAGAGAGTTTAGCTAAACGTAAAAATTAAAACATGACAACCAAACCTTATCCTAAGACTGTTCGAATGCAGGCAAAAGCGAAGTCACTGATCCTAAAAGAAAAATCCACCGACTCGAAGATCCATTGCATCGAAACTAGGAATATCCTTCGACATTGTAAGTAAAATAATTCATAAATATTTGGATAAAAAAGGTATTTAAACCTATAGTTCCTCTGCTTTTTCCAATGCATATAGCTGAAAGGAAATCAAATTGTAGAAAATTATTTAAAAAAACACATAGCTGCTGAAAAATGGAATTTTGGGGTAACATTCGATGAGGCAAGGATTTATTTAAGTGACTATAATAAAAGACCAACTTTCTATTGCTCAACTGACGAGAATGGCTGTACGAAATGGCTTCGTCAGTGAACAGAAAATTTCCCAAACGGATTCATGATAATTGCAAGATTTGGTTACAACGGAAAAATAAAAATCAAAAGTTTGCAGTAAAGCCAAAATTAATTCACTCTTCTATCAGCAGAATATTTTAAAACCAATTTTTGAAAAAGAAATACCAGTCTTATATGGAAAGAACATTGATAAAGTTGAGCTTCATACGGACAAAGTCTCTAGTTACATGTCTGCCGCTTATTTAGCAAAGAAGGGTCCAAAAATAGGACTAAAGTGTACGCCACTTGATGAAATACCTGTAAAATAATCTGACGCTCCTGCAATACAGACTTTTGTGCTTTCCTTAAGCGAGCCTTAAGAAAACGGCATCCGCGAATACTGGACGGACTTTGGAAAACCGTATGAGATGAAGGGAGTAAAATTAACGTGACAGTACTAGGAAAAAGTTTACATTCATGAAAAATTCAAAAAAGCTAGAGCAGTGCTTCTCAAAGTTTCAATATTCACGATCCAATATTCAATCATAATTTTCATCGCGCCCCCCTCATAAATTATAATAATGTATTGAACTCAATAATACTGTGGCGGTGTGATATCTATATGAACTAGTACCAACATCACGCGTTGACGATCGTTTTGGCGTGATTGGTTACGTACTTGCGTTCGGAACGGAAGGTACCCAGAACGAACCTTTCCTCCTTCAATACTATACTTTGATGCTAAATCTATATACGATACGACTTTAACCTCTTAAGTACAACCGGCGTAAATAAATGCCTCGCTCGGCCAAAGCGTTAATTTCCCCGCACGTATATATACGTCTTTCCGAAGTACGGTCTTTTTTTGCACTGATATCCATAAGATTATTCCGAAGGCTTTGGAATGCAATAAAAGGACCTTGACAATGTTCGCGAAGGATTTACTTATTTCAGACTATTTCCTTCTTTATTCCTTCCTCCACCCCAATACAATCGTGTAACTTTTAATAGGCAATTTAGAATTTAATTCTAAACCGTACAAATTATCAAGATAAGTGATGAGTTTTGTATATAATTTTATATATTAGAATCCCATGGGGTCACTGATAGTTATTAAACATGTTCTTAACTTAGTATTGTTAAATTAATTATAAAATACATTGTGTAGCACTGATACAACTATAAGTGTACTATATCAGTGTAAATTCGTGTTTTAATTTTTTATATATTATGTCCGAACGTATTTTATTTGTTTACTTTCCGTAAATTAATAATTTTTTTTAAATAATCTTGTTTTTGTCTCCCGCCGACCCCCTTGTTGAGTTGTCACACTCCCCAAGGGGGCACGCCCCACAGTTTCAGAAACTCTGAGCTAGAGCTATTGTCAAGAATCATGGCTATCAGATAGATGCAAATCTCCTAAAAAAATACAGCATTTGTAGATAAAAACTATCAAAAACGTTTGCATAAGGGGAGTAAGAAACCTGTATACCGACAATGTTAAATGGGCTGTTTTCGATGTACCTTTTCTGAAAATCTGTTATATGTACATGCTTGAAATTTTTCATAAAATTAAAGTACACCTTTCTCATTATACTGATAAAAGCTTTTAGCTCATTTTGAATTTTTTCATAATTTATAAAATATTTTACCATACATAGTGAAATTTCACCCATTTTTCACATAAAAAAATTCGAAAAAAATAAATGTTTGAGCTTTTTACAAAAAGCTTATTTCAGTATATATTATCAATAATTATAAATATATCATAAAAAATTTACATACCTGTGAACAGTAGTTTCTCAGAAAAGGTACATCGAACATCAAAATTTACATTTTGAGATAAATCGATTTTATGCATACAGTGAGACTTCTAATCGGCTAGAAAATAAAAAAAAATAAAAGGCTTAATTTACAATAAAAAATATATGTTTTGGTTTATGTTATCTGTTCATCTATTAAGCAAAAACGAAGTACTCTGTTTACATTTTTCGCCATTCAAATGGATGTGACCCAGTTTCAACGATTATTTAAAAATTTGTTTTTAAGGGCTTCTAATTACCCTAGAGGTTAAAGTAAGGTATTTTTAGAAAGGTTAAAATCTATACAATTTGAAAATGTAAAAATCTGAAATTGTCAATAAAATAAGATTTTAGTTTTCCAATAAGCCTTAAAGTGCGAATGCCCCTCTGTATTTCTATTTTACATTCATGTATCACTTATTGTAATTTATGAAGTAGTTTCGAAAATATGATTTTTCAAAATCCAGTCTATCATTCGTACTCACCCTGTACTTACAAACAGTATTCTTTTTCATAATGTGTCAAAAAGTTTTTAATCATTACGTTTTTTAACTCCCCCGACTAGCAATTGATTTTTCTAAAGAGATTATTCCACACCAGTCTTAATTGCTTCCTCGGAGAGATGTCTCTAATTCACCTCATAAACGCTTACATAATTTCAATTCCTACATCAATGTTTCTTTTTTTCTCTCTTTCTCTCTCTTTCTGTGTGAGTATGTGTAAGTTTGTGAAAACACTAATTACTGATACAAGATTAGAATCAGATATTAACCTTCACCATCCTCCAGAAAAAGGCGCACAAACCGCCAGCCATTATAAACCAGATCTCTTCCCTACCTAATGATTGCACCGGAATAAATGAAGCGCGGGAACATAACAACAATAAAAATCCAGTTTTCCACGAACATTAAACTAAATAGAAGAGATGGCGAATGTGTAAGTATGGATATTTGATTTTATTTCACGAATGGCTTGCTTGGTAAAGGACAAATTAAAAAAATGCAAAAATACGCTAAGTTTTAGATTTGCCAAAAAAAAAGAAAGAGAGAGAGAGAGGAGGGGGGTTGAAAAGCAAATGGTCGTAAATTTCTCTTCTTCGTTTTCCCCACGGATTAACGTAGGAAACGAAGGGCTAATCTCTCTGGTCCAAAAGATGCTCGATGAGCCAAGACTTTGTCCGACCCTTTTTCTAAAAAGCCCCTGCTCTGCAGATAAGCCCCTTTCTATTCGAGATTTTTTTCTTCTCTCTTACATTTTTTTTTTAATATTTTCTCTCGTCGCCCCCTTTTCTCTTTAGCCGAAGAGAATCCATCGCTTCATTTTCTCTGATAACTTCTTACACGTTAAAGGCAAACCTTTCGTTCTCTGATGCAACGTTCTATTATTACCTGGATGGGTTTTAATTTGCTAAAGTTTTTTTTTTTTCTTTTATTAATAGATGGGGGTTGTTCCAGGCGTTCGATGCTTGAGAATGAGTTTTTATCGTGTGCTTTTGAAGCCATGTTTTATTACTAAATGCAATCTCAATTGTTGAAAGTTGTGTTTTCCTAACTAATTAAGTGTGTTAATAAATTAATTTGCTTAAAGAATTTTAATGTACATGGTGGATTGCCAAAGAAATGGGTTTTCTCATTCCCCTTTTAAGATAATTAGTTATTTAAATGACAATTAATTCTTCATGCATGTTTTGTCTAGAAAAGTATCATTCGCATTTGAGGAAAGTTTTCGTGGGCATGTCTACAATAACAAGATTAAAGTTCACGCTGTCAAGAATCCTTAAACGTTTAATTTGTTCAATTCATTAATAATGAATTTGAATGTTGGTATATAACATTGATTTTTTATCTAGTTTCGCAAGAGCTCAAATACAGCTATTGAAACAATATGAAATCAATATTTATATTAATTACATTTCTATGAAATTAATATATAATTATAGTTCTGTGTGTGGCCGGTACTTACTTATACCGTATACTACTGGTCTTCAAACTTTCTCGACTTGTGGAACCCTTGAAATTATAAGGTTTTACCGAGGAGGCTCATAAAAAGCCTCGTAGAAGAATATATCTTAAAATAGTATTTAAAATGAATCAAAATGGTATATGTATTTTAAGTAAATACAATTAAATAAGTAAAATAAAAAAAATCAGTCCATTTCTACTTAGGTCAACAAAGAAAATTTTTATTTTAGTTAATTAAATTTAATTAATGAACAAGAAATTGAAAAAACTGTATTAACATAATGTCATCTACTACTAGTTTAACAAAAATATATTTGAACTTGAGTGGCGCCATCTGTTGTAGTTAGTTTTAACTTTGTCATAAATAACGCAGAATAATTTTGCAATTAAAAAATAAAATTTAATTAATGAATTAATATTTTAAAAAACTGCATTAATATCAAGTGTCATTCACTATAAGGTTTAAAAGATGTATTTGAACTTTAGTGGATTAATAAAATTATTTTTTAATGATTGAAAATTTGAATATGTGATACATATATATAAATATATATATACACATATAGGGAGAGCGTGAACTAATAGTAGGAATTGTGAAAAATACTACATTTTTATTTTAACAATTTTTAGTGTAGTATAAATGCAGTTTACTCATTAATCCGTGCACCTGGTGTCATCTATCATTACATTAAATTAAATGACCGGGATATACGTTTGTCTTTTTTTTACACAAAGTATAGAAGTTTAGGTATATTGAGGCTATCAGTAGTTCCATTTCATATCCATTGTTAATTTGCTTCTATATTTTTTTTCGTTGCAATATAGGTTGAGAAATATTTTTTAATTAAATGCATTGTTCAGAATGGCTTTAAAATGTTTGTGTGAGAAAATTCTATGTATTCTGCAAATTTTTGGAACATAAAACTTAGAAGTTGTTTCTGCTTAAATTTAGACTTTAAAGTAGAATCTGTTGATTTGATGATAACATGTACCTTTTCCTTCATTGGCAAGCCTTCTGATTTATCCATTCATGCTTGCAACATGTGACTTTAACGAAAAAATTTATTTTAAACTTTCTTCATTTAAAAAGCCTTTTACGTATACATTAAAAACAAATGATTAATAACCCGTAGATATACGAATAATATATCGTACATTTCCGCGTATAAAAGCCGAGAATTTTCGGAAATGTTTTTCAAGTTAAAATAAGTGGAGTAGGCTTACATAAGGATCCGCTAATATCGGAGAAAACATTGTTTAAAAGGAAAAAAAAACGTTTGTTTCCGTTAGCCCTGTATATGTAAATTTAATTTTTTAACTTTTTCGGTATTTTGAACGGAACTTTTATTCAAAAGGGAAAAATATCTCTTAAATCCTCCAAATTTAGTGTCGAAAACCGAGTTTCCGAATAGTTCTTAAATTATGCTTTCGCTCATTAGGATGTCTGAATGCATTTGTACATTATGTGGCAAGTCTTTCCTCCAGAACAAGGAGAATATAGGTCGCTGATCACTTGTCGTATACAAGTTTCTTCCTTCCTTCCTCAGTGGTTCGACAGTCCAGGGCCCTTGGCCTTCTCAAGAAGCCTTTTCCAGGCCAGCCTTCTTCCTGCTAGTGTTCTCAAAACTAAGAGATCTTTTTCTAGGCCATCAAACCATCTAAGATTTGGCCTGTCTTTTCTCTGTGGGCCAGTTGGTTGGGCATTGAAGACGTTTTTAGTGGTGCGGTCTTCGTTCATTCTGACAACGTGACCTGCCCATTTAATTCGTAGCAATTTGATGAAGTTAACGATGTCAGATTCTTTATATGAGTGATAGAGCACAAAATTTGATCTACTTCACCACGTTCCATTTTCCTGAATTCCTCCAAAAATAAATCTTAAAATCTTCCTTTCGTAGATACTTATCATGTTCTCATCTGTTCGAGACATACAAGTTTCTTAAACCGTTCATTTTCCAAGACAAAAAGAAAGGGCTCAGAAAGTAAGATTTGTACGATGATAATAAATAACATAGAAATAAGATAACAATGAGACAAATGAATAGAAAAGAAATGTACCCAGTTCAGATAGAATTAACAGAAATAAAACTATTATCGTTAACATCTTACCCTACAACAACAACTTGTGACGGGGCTTTATCGCGCATTTCACTAAACTCCTCTTGGGGAATCTTTGGGGCCAGAATGGCATTTCTTTTTAACCAACTCAAGAAGAAAAGGCGATGTGCAGATTAAGGATGATTATATATTTTGGAGCTTTAGCATTCGCGAAAAGAGGTCTAGAAAAGTCTTAGAAGTTTGAGGAGGTCTTAGAAAGTCTTAGGAAGTATTATAAGAACCCTATAGAAGTGGATTCGAAGCTAGAATGTTGCCCAGTTGCCGGATCAAGTTAAATTACAGTATTATATAGAAGATATACAAAATTGGTAGCTGTTTGCCGTGGAATATCGGTAAGCGATATAATATTAAACTTTAATGATAGAGCGGGCTCTAATTAGTTAAGGAATCGGCTATAAATATAGATTCGGTGGTTAATTAATCATAAAGATAGTGAGTAGGATTTAATGCGCTATTTGCTAAGAATTGTAATTTATGTCATATCACACCTGATCATTATCCTCTAAGACTTGCGTTGCATTGCTTAATATAAATTGAGATAATGATAAACTAAATTTATTATGGAAGGTTTAAGCGGTCAATCTTTTATCCCTACAAACTTAAGTCGCGTGGATGAAGAGATGATACCTTCAGCCCCGGGGGGTATCACAAACTTGATTGGAAAATACTTTGCATATTTTACACGCTTTGAAACATCTTCACCCTCATGGTAACATATTTGAAAATTCCAGGAATTTTTTTTTTCCAATTCGGTTTACATGCGGGCTTTGAATTTTAAATAAATTTTTAAAAGAGGAAAAAAAAAAAATACACACTCTCGGCTTGTACACGGATTGGTTTATATATAGCAGTGGTCCCCTATATTATTCAGGAGGCCGTGGAAAATTAAAATTGATTTGGGGGCCCCTGAACAATGTTAGGGGTTCCCGCAAGGTTTAATATAAAATTAAAAAAAATTGATCCATTTTTATTTTTATGGAAATTTAAATAAATAACAGTAAGTCACTTGCATATTTCCGTCTGGGTGTTGAACCCTTTAGCTCATGCATTTACTCAGATCCTAAACACAAATGAATCCATTCTAATACAGGAGCATCTTATTGAAATATCTACAAATGAGGGACTTAAACCAATGTGTGTTTGAACAAGGATACCACCAATTCTGATTATAAAAACATATCCCAATTTTTTATCCCTCATTATGGGTTATTGTACAAAAGTTGTTGACTACTCTGCCGTCTTCCAATTTGGTAGAACGGGGATTCAGTACCATATGAAATCTAAAAAAAAAAAAAAACTAGTGCTCGCGTGGGGATTTATGGTTGCTACTCACAACTCATTAACATTGAGACGGGTATAAATACACTCATAAGATATCATCATGCTCATCCAAGTCATTAATTTTCTTTTATTTTAAACAAAAGTTATAATTTCAATAAATAATTCTTCAGCAAAATGTTTTATTTGTGTTTGTAATTTTTATACTGGTGCATTCATGTAGCTTTATCCCTTGAGGAAGTTTTGACTTTAAAAAGTGGTCAGCGGGGGAAGTTTTAACTACTTAAATAGGTCCGTGAGCAGGTTTTGACTATAAAAAGGTGTCTGAGGGGAAAGTTTTGACTCAAAAAAGAGGTGCATGGATTAAAAAAGTTTGAGAACCACATATACGGAAACATAAAGTAGTCAAAAATGACATTGCACAAATAAAGCCAATTTTATAACTAAACGCATTAAAATTAAAAAACACGATCTCTTTCCACCGATGCCATTTTAGCCAACAACATGAGAGGGCAATTAAATCATTCAATTATAGACACCAAAATACACAAACTTGGCCATTAACAGAAATTCTTACACCTTGAAATTCCACATTTGCTTCGATTCAATGGCAGCAGTCAGCTATCAACGTGACGCTTGAGGTTTGGGGTCGGCTGTCAGTTCATTTTCAGTAAGAAGGGGAGAGGGGAGGGAAAATCAATCTAGTGAAATTCCGACTTCCTTTCAATAATTGTCCCTCCCAAGTCATTTGCGAGGATGACAGTGAAAGGGAAGGGGGTGAATTCCCATATTCCCTAATTTGGATGAATGACGTCATATAAGAGGAGGTAGATTACTGAATAGGATTGAATTGAATAAGTCGGGGGAGATCATGTTAAGATTAAAAGCGGGGATGCTAGTATGTATAAGATTGATTCTGTCTTTGGGGAGGGGGCAGATGAGGGCAAAAATGATACAAATCTTAAGATTGTCTTTGACTAATGTATTTAAAAAAGATACGGACGAGGTATACTTTGGTGACGGAAAATTGATCTATTATTAATATGTTATATTCTTTTTCATAGAATCAACTCCTTCTTTTCCGTTTTCTCAAATGGGTTCTATATTTCGTCTCCTATGTTGTAATACTAAAAGAGTGGGTTTTAGAGAGATAGGAAACTTATTACAGATGTTCTTAAAGTTAAATCAGTTTGGAAACACATATAATCCCGAATGAACATAAAGCTTGTAAGTGATAAAGTGATACCTCTTATTACATTACCCCGACTTACGCGAATTCGGAGTTATGCGCGATTTCCATATCTCGTCAATTCTTTTATTTTTATTTATTTATTAATTTTTTTTATCATCACTGAAACCCAGACGAAGTTAGTATCAAAACCCGATGAAATTGGTAATTTAATTGAAAAAATTGTCGATTTCGCCAGGCAAATAAACTTAAAAATGGATAGTGATGTCGTTCAAGAACTGCTGGATTCCCACAATCGGGAGCTGACAATGGATGAGCTCATAGAAATGCAGGAGATAGACCAAGACATCGAATAACTTGAGTCTTTAGACCAGCGATACTCAACCTGCGGCCCGTCGAGCCTTTTTAAATGGCCCGATCAAGGCCCATTGCTATGAGAAATTCACTTATTGATAATATTGTATAAAAAATTTGGTGGGAAATTCTTTGTCAAGAAATCAAATATATCAATTTTGCTTTTTGTTGTCAGTGTCGTACGGGTACGAATTGATATTTTTATTCTATTTGGAACATTTACGGTTAGTGATAACAGACAACAGTGGAATGAACAGTGGGTGGAATTAATTTTCAACTATCTTTCATATCTTGCAAGCCAAAAACATTCGAAGAAAATATATCGTTTTCAAGACGATTGGGAGTTTTACTATTTTGTAGTGATAAACAAACATGAATCAGTAATTATTTGATTTGTCATGAAAGTGCTGTATTTAAAAATGCGAATAAACAGGAATCTGATTCAAGGACACTTTTCCTCGAAGATCTCTTTCCAGAGGTGATAAATAGTCTTTCACGAATAATCTCTGCAACAGCAACAAAATGTTTTGTCAGTGGTAATATCACAGCGATAACAAAGACATCACATGAAGTTTGTTATATTATTGGTAATCATATGAAACCGTTTACTGATGCATAAATTGTGAAGGAATGTTTCTTAAATGCTTCTAATTTAGTGTTAGAAAAAAATAAATAAAAAGTATAAAAAAATAATAATTAAAAGAAACAAAACAGAGGATCTATAATATTATGATCAATTTTCCACATTTTAAATTTACAATGTTATCCTGGTCTTATCTTATTAAAACATTTATCCCCCCTCCCCCATTTATCTTCATGTTGCGGCCCGCGTGAAATAACTAACATATGTATGCTGCCCACGTGAAATGGCTGACATATGTATGCGGCCCAGCAGAAAAAAAAGGTTGAGTACCCCTGCTTTAGACCCAGTTGAATTAGAAGATCGAATGACGGTTGGGAATTGGACAGAAGACATCAGTTTAATTGAAAAAGGTTATACAAATTTTAGAAAATACAGACTCCAACGAAGAAAACATTTTTTCAACAAAACAAGGAATAAAAATTTTTTAGCATGCTGCAAGGAACTTTTGCTGGAGAAAAAAAAGTCTTTTAGCAGGCAGTTAGATATTATGAAACCCCTTCTACAACAAAACAGCTTTAGTTTGTGATTGTGTATTTGGGTTATCTTGGATTTTATTGAACATATTTTTTTTCTAAATTATTATTTCCTTACGTCTCCGACCGCAGCTAAAAATAACTTGTATTTATTTACATAAGAAATTATACCCCGACTTACGCAGTTGTCACTCAGTCCCGCCTATGGCGTAAGTTCGAGGTATTATTGTATAGATATCGAGCATATATCCATATTCACATACGTTGGAACTCTTTTGCTATCCTATAAGGAGTAACAAATTTTGGATCTTGTTATTTTCACCAAAGTGACCTTAAGCTCATTCTTATAATATGGGATAATTTTATATTTAGTTTTTTTAAATCCACAAAGAAAAAATCAGTGCTTAATATTATATAGTATTTATTTGATTCTAAGCCGCACCCCAAATTCTCAGCAAGTTTTTGTGAAAAATAAAAAATAGTATAAAAGGGCTCATCGATATTTAAATTTTATGAAATTAAAATTAATTTAAAATGAGAGCTAATAAGAAGCGAATAAAATTAGTTATTTTACCTGTTTCACAAACTTTTAAATACATATATAAATCTGCAACTGATCTGATTGCCTCAACCAACGAATTTTATTTTATTCTATTCTAATTCACACCCGATTTTGAGTAGCATTAACAGTGTAAAATGCGAAGCTTAGATTCGAGCAAATATGGTTTTTATGAAATATATCGAGGAGATGGTTCTCCTTCTGTTAATTATAATGATGTGTTATGGCAATTAAAAAGTCTGGTTTTTTTAAATATAATCACCGTTTAACTAGTTTTAGCATTAGATAAGTTATTTTTAGTGTGAGCTTCGCTCAAGAGAATAATTACAAGTGAATGTTTTATTTAATTTAAATATGAAAGGAAGAACAAGGAAACACGTTGTATAAAAATAGTATCCCGTGTTCAAGTAAAGGGCAATATATATGTAATATATTACATCATTGTTTTAGGGAATAGTTTTAACCGGTTAATAAGGTATGTGTAACATGATAATATTCTTTTACTACGAATCACCAATAATTTGTCAAAAAATCAAGGTCTAATCTTTTTAACGAGGAATCTCTAATAAAACTAACAAAATAATGTTTCAATTCCTTAGAAAAAGATAAAATGAGACGCGTTTCAAAATAGGGTATATATTCGGATTTATGAATTAGATATATATGAATAATATTTGAGTTTTGGGTAAATATTTAAGTTATTGCATATATAGAATTTAATATCTTGTTTTGAAATAAAACGAAAAATGATTCAAATTACTCAGATGAGAAGGGTTTGATTAAAGGCATGGGAGGAGGGGGGGGGGGGTTGTACATAAAATAGAAAATATTTTCAAAAATTCTTTAAGATATGTTTTTAAAAATCCATGGATAAAATGGAGTGTAGTTTGCAAAATAACCCCAATGTCCTTTTTAAAGATACTTTATTTATACAATAACCGTACGAGTGTCCTATGCAAGAATCAAACAGTAAATTCATTATTGATCATTGTATTAATAGATTTGATTTGAAGAATTAATATTGAAATAGAACATAAGCAATAAGCTTTTCCGTATCGATGAATACGGATTCAAGAGACGGGATCGACGAATGGAATGGTGTATGACTAAAATGCTTTACACTCATCGCTACTTGAAGATTTTAAATGTATAACTGGTCATCAAAGTGGAATACTCTCCAATATGCCATGCAATTTTTTTTGTGGAATCAACCTATCGGTTTATATAATCACTGTGTGTGTGTGAAGTTGCATTTCACAAAAAATATTATACATACTTTACGAGTAACTTGCAATTTAACACGAATAACTTTGAAGGAAGTATATTCTTACTCAGATTATAATCTGAGTAAGAATATTAATAAGAGCATATTAATATATATATAATTATTAATATGCTCGTATTTTATTACATCACTTGTGATTGTTATATGGTGTGAAAAAAAGTGCTAATAAATGTAAAACTATAGTTAAATTAGAAATAAAATCTTTGAATTATTTATTATAAGATTAACAAATACATAATAACCTTTAAAACATTTAAATACATAATAACCTTTTTTTAATCATAACCCTGCATTTGGTTATGATTTACCGCAAGCAGTCGTTTTAAAGCATCCCATATCCAATTCTATCCAAAGAAATCGAAGATTAGTTTATAACACAGGGGTCAAAAATCTTTTAAGTTAGGCGTGCCAAGCCAATCTACCAATAGGATTCAACGTGCCACACAGTAGGATATTTTTAAAATAATTCGATTTACGTAATAATGCATGCAGGGTTAGAGAATAGAGGTCAATAGGTTTAAACAGTTTAATTATTTATTAGTGTTGCATCATTTAAAAATATTTCTTAACATAAAAATAAATAACATAAGATATAAATATTTCTTTAACAAAAATAGAAAGCCGTTGTAGCCTAGAGGTCAAGGTAACGGATTCGTGGCCGGTGGGTCATGAGTTCGAGCCAAGAACCACCGAAGACCCACTAGGTAGGAGGATAAACGTTAAACCTGTCGAAACTCAAACGTCATGCGATCGGTGTGGTGTGGAAGTTAGGAAAGGGGGATGCCAGTTCATGTGTTGCCCTTTTCACTTGACCATGTTTCAAAATTGCAAGGTCCGTCACCCAAAGCCCTCAGGTAGCTGAACGGTGCGACGGTATTATTCTCACACTCAACTAAAAAATTGAAATCGTACCCATGTTATGTATTTTTAAACACATCTATCAAAATAAGAAATATACGACATAAAATATATTTCCCTTCATTATAGTTAAATAAAAAGATAAATAAAAATTTTAATACGAACCTAGTACTCGCGCCGCTCTACTTCCATACAGGAAAATCAAAGGTATTATTTGTATCTTTCAATTTGACGTGATTCTGAGTATTCATCTGTAGTTTCTTTATATACTCGAAATATTTTTCATATGAGGAAAGAATTTTTGCTTAGATATGTAGAACCAAAAGCGGAAAGCAGAGTACATGCAATTTTCTCTCTTCAAACAATTAAATCTGTCCAGGAATGATATTCAATAATTTACAACATACTCTAAATTCTGTAAGTTTATTTTTGAAGTTATCATTCAGATTTTTTTTTCTTTTGAAATTCCGTAAATGTCTGTAATTCTAAAGATGTTTGTAAAATATATAAGAGGTCTATTACAAATTTATCAATTTCCATCCACTCAAATATTGACAAATTTTCAGAATAGTGCTGAGTGCCACTGAGAATTGTACCACGTGTCACATATGGCACGCGTGCCATAAGTTGCCGACCCCTGATCTAGATGATTATTTATTTATGGATCACAGTAACAGTGATGGCGAAGATGGAAGGAAATTCTATTATATATCTCCAGATATAACGGAGAACGAATATATTTTTTCATGTTATCCAATAATCAAAATTCACAAGGCGTCTCATTTCTTTTAAATAAACAGAATTTAGATATAGGTTGAAATATAACATTTTTATGATCAAAATGATAGCTTTCAAGCTATCATTTTTATGTCCGGTGTATAGAATGCACCCATAAATTTCGATCTTATTTTTTGTGTTATAAGTTCGCATTATATGCCGGGTTATTAATTGTTCTTACATTATTAATATATTTAACAGAAGGTCGTTCAAACTTTATGGGAAAGATTTTGATAGTTAATTTTTATCAATAAATACCGTATTTTTTTAGGAAATTTGCTTCTATTTGATAGCCATGATCCTTGGCAATAGCTCTAGCTCGAATTTTTCTTGAAAGTAAACTTTTTCTCAGTACTGTCATGCAAATTTTACTTCATTCCTCTTGAATCGTTTTCCAAAAGTCAGTCCAGTGTTCTTGGATGCTGTTTTCCTAAGGATCGTTTTAATAAACCGAAAGCACAAAAGTCCATTGCAGAAACGTAGAGTGATTTTACACGGATTTCATCAAATGGATACACTTTATTCCTGTTTCTGATTCTTTCTTTGCTAATTAAGTGGCAGTTGACTTAGACATGTGACTAGAGCCGGGGTAGGCATTACATCGATCGCGATCGACCGGTAGACAGCCAAGACATTTTGGGGTAACCGCTTGAAAATTTTGCAAGTTAGTAATTATATACGGAAAATTCAAGATTGGCTGGCAATACGTAGACTAAGTCTTCTACTGAATATAACAACAAGAACTAACTATAGATAAAAATATTTTATTTTTTAATGAATTGTAAATTGTTTCATAATAAATGCATCATTTGATATAATTATATTTGGGACTATTAAGTTTGTATCTTCCCTTTTGCGTTAAACTCGGTTTTAAAAGTGTTTTTTATTTTAGTTCTGTAGGTCAGTACATATTCCGTACTTATTTATAAGTTATACTAATAACCTTTTTTTTTTCCTTACCTCACCACACCTACGGCATTGGGCAGTGGCGCCCACAAGAATTTTTAGAGGTGGGGGGGGGGTCGAGGCTTGAAGGTCTACCTTTTCGTATCATACCCCAATGAGCAGCCAAACATATATTTTGATTTTGTAGATTGTCGGGAACAAAAACAGCATAAAATAAATTACTGAATAAATAATTAGCATTAATAAATAAAAAAATTACTAATATCAAATACTTAATTACATTTTGCGAACTATATAAATGGGACTAAAATGAATCGGAAAAAAAATGAAGGATTATGAGGGAAGGGCTGGACCCGTGGACTCCTCCCCCGTCCTTGTGTGCGCCACTGACATTGAGAGGACCGAAACTCCTTGAAAGAATAAGTAGCCCGTACCCTTGAAAAGTATGCCCACCCCTGGACAAGAGGCTTTGTCGACATGAAGCTCAACTTTACCAATGTCCTTTCCATATAAAGCTGGAATTTCTTCTTGAAAAATTGGTTCTAACTGATTGTAGAGTGAATTATAATTTTGGCTTTACTTCAGACTTTTTTGATTTTTAATTTGCCGTTGTTTGAAAATCCTGCAACTCACACGAATCCCTTTAGGAACTTTACTGTTACACTGACGAAGCCCTTTCGTACTGTCATTCCCGTCAGTTGAGCAATAGAAAATTGATCTCTTCTTTTACTACAATCACTTAAATATATCCATACCTAATCGAGTGTTACCACAAATTTCCATTTTTCAGCAGCTAGATGTTTTTTGAATAATTTTCTACAATTTGCTTTTCTTTCAGCAATATGTTTTAAAAAAGGAGACGGACTTTAAGGTTAAACATCTGTTTTAACTGAAAATACTTATGAATGACTTCAATTACAGTTCCGGAAGACATTTCTAGTTTTGATGCAATGAATCTTTTAGTTGGCAGATTCTATTTTAGGATCAGGGACTTCACTTTCTTGATAGCTGTCTGCGTTTGAACAAGTCTTAGGAGGAAGTTTCGTGGTCATGTTTTAATTTTCAATTTTTGCTAGACGCTTTTTCTCTTTCAAATTTAATTTATTATAAATACCTTTGATGGAAATACAATAATTGACATTTTTACACCGCTTTTGAATTTGTTGATACGAATATTTCTCCATAAGGTATCCGACTACGTTCAGAACCGTGATTTTAAAAAAGCGCATAAATGGATAATTTTCATGATATTTAGTGTCATTTAGATTACAATACATGTATAAAATTGTTTTAAGGACATTTTGACAAAAAAAAATTATTTAAATACAATATTTCGGCAACATATTAACTAAGAATAATTTTTTTTCCAAATGTGCACCTTTTGCGAAAACTGCTTCTATTATAATAATATTTTGCCTGTATATAGCTCAGGCCTCTTTACAGAGGCTTCACAAGAATTTTTGAAATATATAACTTAGAAGTGGGTTTATCCATATTTTACGACAACAGAGGGGAGCAATTTTAAGAAAAAAACGCCAATAATTATTTAAATTGGTGGTAACTCTGAAAATAATGTGAATTTTTCAAAACTTCTAGTTGAGCCTCTGTAGAGAGGTCTGAGCTATAGACAGGCAAAATATTATTATAGTAGAAGCATTTTTCACAAAAGGAGAACATTTGGAAAAAAAATTATTCTAAGTTAATTTTTTGCCGAAATGTTGTATTTAAATAAATTGTTTTTGTCAAAATGTCCTTAAAACAATTTTATACATGTATTCTAATCTAAGTGACACTAAATATCATGACAATTATCCATTTATGCGCTTTTTTAAAATCACGGTTCCGAACGTAGTCGGATACCTTAAAGCGTAATTACATAACCTTCGAGCCATGAATCATAATTGGGAGTTATATTTTTTAAACAATCTTTTATTTTACATTTCAATCCAAAGAAACCCTTGGCAGACATTTATTCTGAACCTTTCAAAGTTTAATCTCAAAATGCAAAAGAGAAAATACATAAATAACGAAATCGTTTACATAGAGTGTGAACGGCATTCTGTTTTACATTGCCTGTGGTTGTTTTATGGTGTGAAAATATAATTTCAGTTCTATCAAAACTTGAATCAAGTAGAAATAAAACCTTTTAATTATTCATTACCAGAGTAACGAATATATCACAGCCTGTTGAAACCTATTATTTACGCCTGCTATTGGTTAAGATTTATTGCGAACAGTTCTCAAACTATCCCATATCTGCTTCTATCAAAATAAATCGAAGATCCGTTTATAAAAATAATTCAAAACCCCAAACAAAGTATTTTTGGAGTCATTATCAATGCAAAAGATGTCAGAAAATGTATGGAGGAATCGGTGAATTTATTTGAAATTCCAAAGCAAATACATACTTCTGCGAATATAAGATGTATGGAGTAGTAAAATATTTTCTTACACTGGAAAACAAGAAATGTAATATTAATCTCTGAAGAGAGCACAGTTCAATAAAATATTTATGTTCGCAATGTCTAAGGCCTGTATGCTTAGAGAATGTATAAGGATTTTGTAATAAACACATTGCAAAATCAAATATTTTCTCTGTGATTTGTTTTCTCGGTTTCCTGGATATGTTTATTAATTACAATATAATATGTATCTTATGATTCGTGCATTAAATAATAATAATAATAATAATAATAATAATAAGCATTTAAAAGCAAATAATAATTTACATGATAGAAAACAGATGAAAAATTCGTTCTAAGTAAAGGGGGGGGGGGTTTTTTTAAAATATATATACATTTTTTAATCTATTAATTGAATTAGATTAAATAATTTGTGTTTCAAGAAATAAAATAAAATCTCTTTTAAAAAAATAAGTACGATGTTGAAAAGAAAATTTACGTTTTGTAGGATATTAAAAGAGGGAAAAATAATCATTTGTATTAAAATAACAAATTTATTCCGCAGCTTGGATATGATAATTAAGACTTTAAACTGTGAGCGTAAGGTATAAAAGCACAAAAACTTACAAAAACTTTCAGGCTGTTATTTTTTTTTGAAAAAAATTTAACTTAGGTAATTTATAGATCTGGGTTCTTTCAAAACGGTATTGATGTGACAGATGAATTGGAAATAAATGAGAAAATTTTGAAAAATCATTCATTGTATTGTCAGTTACCATCGAAAAAGGTAGTTGTATGAAATCCCTTACTATTTCTGAGCGAAAATTTTCATAAAATGAATTATTTTGATGCGAAATTTATTTGATATCGGTTAGGGTACAGATAAAAAAATTTTGTTATAAAAATTACATGTGAAAAATGTTAGTAAAACCAAATATATATTAATAGATCTGAGAAAAATCATCAAAAATTAAAAATTTATAATTTAATATATATATGTAAAACTATGTATGTGAGGCACTTTTTCTTTACGTAAATATATTTCTATATTAGATCATTATTTAATGATAACTATTTCAATATTAACGCATAGTTAAATCTCCAGAAATAATTTATCTTAATTCGTTACATAATTTAATTAAATTAATCATTTTTAAGAAAGTTATGATTGTTTTTCCAACATTTTAGGATAAATTTTTTACCGTATTAATTAATTTTTTTCCGTTTATCCGTGAACGGCTATTTTAAGCTCTGTGCATTTGAATACATTAAACATATCTTTTATGATTAAATTTAATTATCTAGCTTTTATGCAATGCAATTTTAAAGAATACATTAGAGTACTATGACAGCTATAAATTTAATTAAATCCTAAAACATTTTAAGACGGAAAGTTGAAAGAATTAGTTCCATCTTGATGCAAAGTTTGCTACTATAATTCCAAATTTCACAGGTTTGAAATAAATATTTTTAATTGGTTTTATAAGAGAATTTTACGAAAAATTAAATTATTCGAAAAATAATGTACGTTAATTTACTTCAGAGGAAGAACTGTATAAAATACATAAAAAATTTAAATAAGTACTTCCTTTAAAAATATATTTATAAATAACAATTTTCTGACTATTTTAATTTATGAACTTCAGCTTATTTTAATTCCTACTATTAGTTTTCCCACTCTTCCTATATATATTTATATATCTATCTATCTTGTTCAAACTTTCAATCGTTAATAAAATACTTTTCAGTAATCCATTCAAGTTCAACTACATTTTTTTTAAACTTGTACTAAATTTCACTCGATTTTAATACAGTTTTTTCAATTATTAATTCCTTAATCTAATTAAATTAATTAGTTATAGCTTAAGAGATATATTTCAGTCAATATTATTCCTCTAGATGGTAGCACCATTGGATAAAACAGCTTTTGTTAAATTTGTGATGAAGATTAAACCTAACCTGAATAATCATATGCTTGCGAGGCCTGTATTCCTTTAAAATTGGTTAAGATACTTCACCTTTTATAAAAAAAAATACAATTACAAATTTAATGTTGTTAAAAAGTTTTTAATGCTAATTTAAAAGGTGTTTTGCCACTTAATATTGCGATTCTGTCATATGTATGCACACATTTAAATTAATTGTAATTATTTTATAAAAACTAAATAAAATAAATTTTTCTTTGCTGACCTAAGTAGGAATAGACCGAATTTTTTTTTATATATTTCTTGTTTATATTAAAATTGAACAACAAAAACTTTCTAGCTCTCCAAAAGGGATATTTTCACACAGATAAATAATCCAATAAAAATAACCGAAAAGCATTATAAGCTCTTCGAGACGTCCTCAAACAAGAATAAACTTTAAAATCCAAACTGATATAAGCCCATATCTCTCCACATACAAAGCGGAACATTCCAAATCTTCTTGTTTGTACCTTTGAAGTCACACTTACAGTATTTGATGGCCGGCCCCTTCCCGAAGACTTTATATCGCTTTTATATCGTTCTTTTTCACCCCACTATTCATTCGCATTGAAAAAAAATTTCTTTTGGTGTCTCATTTTTATAAACGTCAGACAAGGCTTAGCCACTATCCTGTGGACGTCAGACATAGTTAAGGGCATTTTTCAAGAAATTTTGTATTGTTGGAAGGAAAATGAAAAACATAGCAAACGGTTTAAAGGGAGTAATCTTGAGTATATTTCGCGATCCGTTGCCAGAGAAAATACTTTACGTCAACTTCAATTTTGGGAGAGTTAAAATTAGCTTAAATATATCATTTTAATGCATGTTTCTGTATAAATTAAATTACGAGGAATTTATGGATGGTATGTGTTGGACAATGTTTTTGCGATTGTTAAAAAGTAGCGTCTTAATTTCCGGAAATGATTCAAAATTTCATATATTAAAATGCATATACATCTTACTTTGATTTTTTAAGGGAAAAAAAATCTTTTTTTTTCCTGCTATGAATAATTATAGCATTGTAAATATATTAGAATACTTGTCAGCTTTACACGTTTCTGTAGCGATAGTTTCTTAAAATTAAGATATAATGCAAACGTACAAATACATATCTGTATGTGTGTGTTTTTACATTTGAAATTTATAGAGTAATTCTACTTACAAGAATATAATGCTCCTTACAATGCCACATTTACGGTGAAATGATATAAAATAATAGTTACACAATCAATGACAGTTTATAATAATAAATTACTCCCTGTTTTATAATTTAAGTTTCTTCTAAATGCAGGATATGTAATCTCTGTCTAACATTTCTTTGATTTATATATATATAAACTATGCTGTTCAAAAGCCTGACAACGGTAATAAAAATGTAGAAATACTTTCATTTAACAATCTTATTTATTTTACAAATGCACTACAATAGCACCAATGCCATTAGTGCACATGTTGTCCAATATTTTTCGACAGTTGAATTAAGGCTAATTAGTGCAGGACACATGACCAAATGTTCAGTGGTCATAGGCTGACCATAATCACCCAAAGTACAGTGCGGTGAGTTGGTGATACCAATTCTGTAGAGATGTAATCTCAGACAGTCATGACTTATAACCTCAGACCTCATTTAACAATTAAAAGGCAGTAAATAATTTATCCATCTTTCCGTTTGTAATTTTCTACTTTATAACATTTTGCGAAATTTAAATATGTTTTATCCAGAACCAGAAGCTATTTAAAAATATTCTGTAAGCAAACAGGGACCAATTGGATTACCTTCAAAAACTTATTAAACAATGCGTTTTGTCGAACGACGTGAAGCTGAGAGAATGTTACTTACGCGAGCACAGCGAATAGGAGAGACGTCTGTGAATCGTACATTCAAGATATACTCTTTGTGTGCCGGAAAGCTATCCCTTCTATGCAGTGGCGTAAAGGAGAACATTAGGGACCCCCCAAAAGTCAGGTTTTGGGGCCCAAGACAGATCTCACAAAGGGTACATACTTGGTGTCAGTCAGGCTTTTGGCACCTAGAATCCTGGGTCCCCGCAATGCGGGGGTGTACGTTACTACTTCTGTGCCGGAAGCCGAAAAAGTAGCCCACCTCATGAAAAGCATAGAGGAGAATTTGTACCTGCCACTTTTAGTTCTGGACATTGGGACAGTTGATGAATTTGTAAAAAGGTGCCGTCATATGGAAGGTCTTCGAAGATGTATGATACCAACAAGATTCCAGAAGCTACCTAATGTACCGGTCGAAACCAACCTTAGGGACATCTCTTTTGAGCTTCTAGGTCATCATCTTATGTCTTTAATTCGTGAAATTATGATAGAAGAACCCGGAAGTATTTTACCCGAAATACAATGCAACAATAATGAATAACATGAGTCATCTCCTGACATTGCATCTATTGTATGAGAAGAGGTTATAGTACCCCTTTCTACCTCAAAACGACGCAACACTGTTCCTCGACACAAAACCGCTTCTCAACGCTCAGTTACAGTTAGGTAGCAACCAAGACGTAAAATAAGAAATGCTATTATACAAATACGTAAAATAGACCTTTGGAGAACCGACAGCAATGTTAGTTTGTATGTGAAGGAAAAATTAACTACCAATCAAATATTAGCTTCCATTGTCCAATAAGACATTTATGCGAATATTTTTGATGAAGACTTTGTGCAGTGTGTTGTTTAAAAGGCAATTCGTTTCGGAGAAAACGGTCGTATAGGCGCTAAGTAGCTTAGGTTATATTTGATTGAAATTAAATATAATTTTCTATCAAATGAACAATGGTGCTGGTTTGTAATTCCCTATATGGAAGGATTTTCGTCTCGACAGATATCAAACGAACTGCCATGGAATCAATCTTCGATTATTATGATTCTTTAAAAGACTTATAATTGAGGTAGACATCGCTAAAAGCCCGTTATAGTTACAAAAAGTATTCATCGGTAAGAGAGGACAAGATTTTGAAGATAATTTTTCAGAGCTGAAAACTGAACTAATTTGAGTTGTTCCATGAAGAGAACGAATCTTATGGATTGCGCACAGTATGGCTCAGACTACTCAAACTCGGATTGCGAAGTTAAAAAACTAAAATGAAATCGTTGCTATTAGAAACGCAAAGAAAACGAGGGTTGGCGTGGACAAAAATTATTTTGCAGCTGAATTTCCAAGCAATTGAAATATGTACTTAAAAATGACGAGTCAATTTCGCAAATGAACCATATTCCGTATGAACGTATGTTAAGAATCCTTGAGCTCAGTCCCAAATATATAATGTATATAAATAATAATCATCACACTACTCCACCGAAGTGGTCATGATCTGGTCACTAGGGGCTGCAAACGGCTTCGGGATATTATACTTCATTTTGGGGATGATGCTTGGTGAAAAATATTATAAGGTACCAAGAAAAGGAAAAATTATTAAGATATCGGACTGAATTCGGAACCGTGATTTTGCAAACGCGTGTATATGGATAATATTTATGATATTTAGTGTCACTTAGATTAGAAAATGTACATAAAATTGTTTTAAGAACAGTATTACAATAAAAAATTATTTAAATACAATATTTTGACAAAAAATGAACATAGAATGACCCATTTTTAAAATATTTTCCTTTCGTGAAAAATGCTTCTATTATAAAAATAGTTTGCCTGTATTTAGCTCTGACCTCTGTACAGAGGCTGAAGTAGAATTTTTGAAATATATAACTTAGAAGTGGGTTTATCTATGTTTTACGACAACAGAGAGGAGAAATTTTAAGAAAAAAACGCCGATAATTATTTCAATGGGTAGTAACTCTGAAAATAATGTGAATTTTTCAAAACTCATAGTTGAGCCTCTGTACAGAGGTCTGAGTTATATACAGGCAAAATATTATTATAGTAGATGCATTTTTCACAAAAGAAAAACATTTTGAAAAAAGGTTATTCGAAGTTAATTTTTTGCCGAAATATTGTATTTAAATAATTTTTTTTGCCAAAATGTCCTTATAAAAAGAATTTTATACATGTATTCTAATCTAAGTGATGATTTTATGAAAATTATCCATTTATGCGCTTTTTAAAAATCACGGTTCCGAACGTAGTCGGATACCTTAAATATACTAAACTTTGCTGTGTAATTGAGATTCCACCTTTGAAGATAATAATTCTTCCTGACAGGTATCGAATCTCATGCAGAAATGTCTAAAGACCAATATATGGATTTTCCAACCTACTGGCTGAACTTAAATCTGGTTAAGAACTTGTGAACAAATTTTCCACAAAAATAAGAAAAGAACATTTTAACAACTGGAAACTAAATGAAAAATTCATGAACACCTGTCAAGACCAATTTTGCTGAATTGTTAGAATATTTTACTATAGATGAGATTGGTGGTTAAGATTAAAGATAACCAATTAAGCATTAGTAATCCTATTTTAACTTTTTTTTTTATTGTTGACTTTACAGATTTTAATCTTTATATTTCTTATTTTACAAGTTTTTTTTTCCTGATTGGGTGATTTTGTAGCTTTCTTTGAACTTTTTCTAGTAATATAATTACTTTCGGTACTACGTATTATCGCAACAATTGCCAACGTTCAAGATAACTCACCAAGTTCGCACCCCAATTTTGCATGTGTCGTATTCGCCGAATTGGCAATCATGTGCTTCGTTTCGAAACTTTTGCCAATAGGTTTCAATAATACGTAAGTACCTTACTTTCTTGTAGTATGTTATCTGATGATGTACTTAAAAATATTGAGCGATATTTTGAAAATTCGAACCTAAATGTTGTTTAAACGTTATAAACTGCTTAAAATTTAGTAGAATATTGGTCTTACGGACATTATTGCCTGTTAATAAGAGTTTAGTAAATGCTTATACTCAAACGCAAAGTGAGATCTTGCGTTGAGAAATCTTGTATTGAAGATCGATGTAAACTTTTTCTTAACACTACTATAGAGAGCAAAATAAAAGAATTGTAGACTTTTTGCTCTGCTCAAAAGATCTCTAATCTCTTGAAATTTCAGTGACCTTTTTAAAACTAAAAGCATTAGAGATTTTTTTTATATCTTTTGTTGAAAAGTTTTATCAATCGTTTGAAGAAAGAAATATAATTGTCGCAAAAAAAACAATCATTTTTTTTGGCTAAATCAAGAAGCTCTATAAATTCTTACACTAGGTTAGAAAAAAAAATGTCACTATCTTTTTATTTCCTCATTTATAGAACGTTTTCGAAATTCGGAAAAGCAAGCTGTTTATTATAAATTTCATCGTTCAGTAAATATTTCTCATAATAAGTTGAGAAGCTTCTATTTCCATTTTTGTGTTTTAATTAGATGTAAAATTACAATTTTACAAACACACAGAACATAAATAGAAATCTGAATACATTTACTTAAGCCTAAATTAGAACAGCGTAGGGTCAAAATAATTTTTCCTTTTGCACATGCGTGAATGGGGATGTCACTGTTGCCAGACATAATATAATATTTCATATAAAGTATTATATTTCAAGACTTCAATTTATTCGATCGTTAATTATTTCGTAAAAATTTCATCTTACGATATTTAAATTAATTTTTTATCTGTTTCTCAATTATTTATTATTCGTCATGTATTTTATTATATATATATATTGCGACAAAAATAAAATATCAACACAACCATTTTAAAAATTAAAGAAACGGAAGAAAAATTCAGGTTGATTTTAAAACTTCTCAAACAAACATGTACCATATTAAAAGAGATTTAATTGTTTAAAATTAAAAAAAAATCTGAAGAAGAAAGGATATTTATAGTTTCATATTTATATATTCTAAATACGTTACTGATTTAATTCTGTATAAATATAAAAATATCATGAGCAATTCTTTATTTTTTTAAGAAAAAAATTTTATTCGCACGACTATCATTTTATCTTTTATGAATAGAAAGTAAAAGTTAATATTTTTTAAAAATAATTCCAACTATTTCTATGAATTTTATTTTCTGAACAGCTGTTTCATCTTTTTATATACAAAAATATGAATATTTCATACCATCATTTTATTTTAAGAAATGTAATTATTATTTTTTGAGTTTTAAAAAATATTTATTAATTCTTTTCTTTTTTTCGAGTATCTGGTGAATTATATATCTATCTCTCCTCCTACACACATTACTATTAATAATTTAATAATGAAACTATATTTACCACGTTCTAGAACTTTAATTAGTTAAATAATTAATTATTTGGACATGAAAATCTTTTCCCAAAATAAACTTTTTTGAAAGAAACTATTTCCTTTTTAAAGAAAGCCATCAAAATATAATAAATAAATAATTACGAATGAAACGGAAAATTAATGAATGTATTTTTAGTAATCTCTCCAAATTCTAATTATTTGAAATCCTGAAATACTTTTAAAAAAAATTGTTCTAAAATAGAATAATTACTAATATTCACTCTATTCTAAATCAAGATAAATGTTGTGAAGCTCACATTTTTCGTTACTTCTACAATTTGATTGAGTAAATTGAAAGTAATTAATGAAATTATATTTTTTAAATAATATAACTCTAATACTCTTATGAATAAAATTTTTAATAAGCATTACAACGCATCATTTTCTTTCAGATTTTCGAAGGAATTTGCTAAGAAATCTATTTTTGTTTGTTTCTGTAAACTATTTTTATTTAGATTTCTGTGTTAATGTTACGTTTTACTTTTATTTGCGATATAAGAAAATTATGCTTTGTAACCTTAATTAATCTTTTTTGTGTAATTTTCTGCACTTGTTTTTCTGTAGAACATATTGAACGAATTAAGTGAAAATGTGAAACTCAATGGCTGCGTGGTAGTGCATCGTGCTTCCAAATTAATAATGGTATTAAACAATTTATTAAATTTAATTATAATTAATACAAACAATACGATTATTTATTAGAATAAATACCATCTTCACTTAAACTTAGAAAAGAAATTCGTGTTTGTTGTAAGCTTTATTTTGGACAGAAAAAACGTATTTAACACATATTAACTTGTATTATTGCGATATAAATACTGCATATTTCTGGGTACAAGCCGATAAATTTTACACTTTTTTTTAGTTAAAAGGATCATCGGTATACAAATCCACTAATCTCGAAAGAAAAACTGTAAAAATAATCGAGATTATTGGACTTAAACAGTTTTATAGGAAATGCCACTGGTTTTACCCACTTAAAAACATATTTAAAAATTACAGAATTTTTTTTAAAAAAAATTTATATCTTATTTTTGAATTTTGAGTAAGTTTTTGAAGAAAAAACGAACTTATGCCTTATACACGCGGATTGGCTTATATTCAGAAACGTAATGTACATGTTTATTAAATATTGCCTATAAAATTTAAAAACGTTTAATAAATATAATTTTTTCACGAAAATAGTTATAATGTAAGAAATTCTTGGTAAAAATTGTTGGCTAGTAAATTACATAATTCGAAATATTCAAAGCATTATGTACAAGTTTTAAAAAAAAATTATTCAGAAAGTATATTTCGATGCTTTATGATATGTATGATTGCGTGTGTGAGTACATAAACATTATTATTTTTCAATTTCTACTATTAATTCACTCTCTCCCTATATACATTTTTTTTTATTTATATATCCCTATATACACCGCTATATACATCTATTACATCTCCCTCTATATGAATCTGTTTATATTTATCTATTTATATAAAAACGCATCACTCCAACACCGTCCAATCTATCACTATAAAAATTGGCAAGTATATGTATTTTTGTGGAAAAGGTTTTTGTGCTATCCTCTTTATTGCAGCTCCTCGGCAGGGGGTGTTCTTGCACTGTTCAATCATTCGCCAAGTTGCCAACATGGTCGCAAAAAATGATGCCAACACTTCGCTATGTTTCTATAGAAGCGTCATTTTAATATAAGGAACGGCGTTGCTTGCGAATATTGCAATTTTAACATTAAAAAAATACAAAAAAAAGTAATATTAACGTATTACGCATCCATATATAAACTATTTACACTATTTTAAGCGTTCATGATACAAGATGTGTAACAATGTGTTACTTTTGCTGAGCAGAGATCAGCTTAGGAAGGTGTTTTCAAAAATCGATCTACAAGAGAGTTACGGGGAGTTATAAATAAAAAAAAAATTATGAGATATTAGACCTACAGGATTAAAATTTAAACAATTTGTTTTTTTTTTTTTTGTTTAGCTGAGATATGCAAAAAAAATTTGTTTTTTTGTTTGTTTAACTTCCAATTCACGTAAAACTAACTCATTAAAAACTTCTTTACCTTTCAATCTGTATTGTTTAATTTTTCAATTCACTCGTGCCAAGAACGGGTATACCAGCTAGTTTATATCTAAATCTTGTTCAAATTTTCAATCGTTAGTAAAATACTTTCTATTATCCATTCAAGTTCAAATACATTTTTTAAAAGTATAGTGGATGACACTTGATGCAAATACAGTTTGTTTCAAATATTAATTCATTAATTAAATTAAAAAATGAATAAATAGTAACGATCAAAAATAATAGTCCAACAGAATACATAGAAAGGAAAATTGCAAGGAAATTCGTTTTCTATTTTGTCACTTAATATTGTGATTCTGTCATATGTATATACATATTTATATTAATTGTAACTATTTAATAAAAAATAACTAAAATAAAATTTTTCTTCGTTGACCTAAGTAAAATTTGACATATTTTTTTTTATATTACTTTTTGTCTCTAAAATGCTATGAATTAGAAATCAGTTCAATTGTGAAATATTTTCAATAACTAAATAGATATAATTTATTTTTCTTCTCTTGATAATTGGTTGAAAGTACTTTTTGTCAAATATGTTAAAACATCAAAGAAAATAAAATTACGCTTGCATGCAAGAGCATGGGAATTGAAGCATTGAAATTCTAAACGCGATCGTTAAAACTTTAATCTGTAAATATATAGATATAATTTTATTTTTAATATGCATTAAATGCGATATCTTCCAAGAAAAGAAACTTTTTGTTTAATAATGAAATTACGAACTTTTCTCTTTCATTGCTGTTTTAGGTGCCAGACTCAAAAATTTAAAAACGTCAATGCCTATAGACTAAAATCAATAAAACAACACATTACAATTACAGATTATCTAGCATATCATATACATGTATAATAACAATTAAAACAATTCCAGAAGCCGGTTTTCCCGAGTTAACGCTTCAAAAAGCTTCTGTCGTAATTGTGGTACAGTCCCCGGAATCGACAAGTGGATTTGGAGAATAATAACACAAAAAATAATAAAGAAACTTCTTTTCCATGTAGGCTAGGGGGTGTACCTAGGAACGAGGGGTGGAAAATAGAAAAAATAAAACGACAAGAAAAACATGCACGATAAACATTTAAAAGAAGTTGTTGCTGGGGCTAGAACCGGAGGCATTCTTAACACGTTTAAGAAAATAAAACAGCGCGCTTCTCAATTGAATTTCCCGTCGCTTTGTTTGGATTAGAACCGGTGCGCCTCAGGATAACCCAATAAGGAAACTAGCGCCCTCTCTGCAATAGGGATAATGCTTAGGGCGGCCGTGCCGATTGTCCTTTTCTCTCCATTCTACAGCTGGAGGTTGCCCCTACTGGCCCCAAGCTTTGTCACATCGCCACTCAGTGCCGGGGCCGTTTAATGGGGCGCACCCCGCTCATCGAATTAGAAACTCAGACCCCATTGCCCAATTAACTGAATTCCGGAGCTGCAAACCAAATTTTAGGGCCAATTAAGAAGAGGGCTATCTTTTGGATAGCAACTCGCGACGTTCTCAGAGAAGGGTGGTGATCGTATATTGAGAGGGTGCATCGGCTAAGGGTATATGGAAAAGGGGCACTTTTTTAAATGTAATTGAGAGTTGTTTTACGAGCTACAAACAAATGAAGCCTTTGTGAAACTGTTTAAGAAAGATACATTTTTTTTACGAAATTTTGTTTTACAATGGAAGCAATTGAATAGAGACTGAATTGTTAATTTTATTAATATTTCACATACCTATGCCGAGTCAAAATATATTTTGTTGTCATTAAAAATATGTAATATCGTTTGATTTTATATTCCTGAGATAAATCCTTTATCGCATCGATTAGTTTGTCCTTTTAATTGATTCTTGCATTATTATTGAATTTTTTTCCTTACTTCAAAATATTTAAAGGTAATTAATTAATCAATTGTAAGAGCAAATTAAAGTTGTAAAAACTAATTATTAGAGCATGTGAATAAAAATACATGGAATGGAAATGCAAAACGAATTTGAGAAACACATATATTTTTTTCTTCAGTATGCTTTTAAATACACATTAAATCTAATTTAAATTAATACCTTCAAAAAGGTAATCAAAAGTAGAATATAAAAAAACTGGATTAATTCTAGGTGGGGAAAAGGTTCAGAGTGCCATAATTGAAAAAAAAAACCCTTTTTTGTTGTTGTTATTGTTAAAGGATAAAGATTGGTTTAATACTGGAGGAAACCTAGAAAATTGTGATTTTCATATGCATTAGTAACTTTTGACTTAGAAAATAAATTCTGATTTCGAATCATGAAAAATATTGAAATCAACTTACAATTCTGATGATTAAAACTTTAAAAAAAAGACACAATAAGTGCTCATTAATATCTAGATGATATCGATTCTCAAAATCATTTCATACTGAATAAATGATATATCTAGGACTTACAGGAGACAGAAAAATATTTATTTGTTGTATGTTTCTAGGAATTAAATATTTATTTATAAGACGTCCCGACACTTTAAATCACTGTGAATTTATTTTCTCTCTTATGTAAGTAAATATGCCGAGTTTCATGTAATTTTCATAAAAATTCTGCAGTTGAACTTGAGATTTTGTATTTAAATACGTCTAAAGCTTTTAGTGTTTCGCCGTATAAATGCCAAAAGTTCGTGAATAATATAAAATATTAAGTTTCCCTAAGCCTAACTTAGATTATATAAATGTTTCGTATCCAAAGTTTTCAGTTTTCGTTTCCAGTGCATACATTATATTTTACAGAAAATCTGATCTTCATATTAACTATAGACAGCTTTTTTAATTTTTCTTTTTAACGGATTATATTTTTTTTCATACATAAAAAAAGTCTCAGATATATGATACTAAACTAAGAAGTTTTTCAATGTCTGTACGGCAGTATTTTTCAATTGACTACATTTTACATCAAAATATATCGAATTTCAAAATTCGAATAAAGAAAAATTTCGACCTTTGGATTATTTTTTATTCTAATTCACTGAAGTATGCCTACTAAAAAATAGACACATGCTGAAAATTGAAGGTTTACAGTCTCTCTTTTAATTTGTCGTGTTATTCTTAAAATTTGTAATGAAAATATATTTTTAAATATAATATCTTCATTCATAAAAATAATATATACATATTGCAATTTTTTTCTAGGATTACTGGTTTCCAAAAGGGGAGCCTCATTATTAATAATATTCAAACTGAACAGAGAATTTCAATTTCACAAAAATTTTCACAGTGTGGTTGGGGTTCTCCTAGATCACAAATTTAAAAACCGGTTTTCAAAATCTTTTTGTGTCACCAAGTTTAAAAAAATGTGAGGTGGCAGTTCATTTATTATCCTAGATGGCATTAAAAATTATGGAGATTGATAGTAACAGCTGTAATATTGAAGTGACATCATTCCATAAAGATAAGCTATTTTCATTGATGATTATTCGGCATGGCTATTCTTTTTTTATTGATTTATTTGGTTAAAATTTAACACTAGATTGGTGATTGTAATTTAAAAGATATGTTCTAATATCTATTATTAAAATACCACCCTAAATAAGTAATAAAGCTGTATATATATATATTAATTATGTTTGCTTTTATGACCAGAATTTTATTTAAAAATGAAATGTTCCATATTTATAGTAAAAGCTATTATTTAAATAAAGTGGACATTTATTGAATTTTGGATATTATATAATTGACAAAAAAAAAAAAAAAAACGTATAGATTTCAATCTAAAAATATTCTTATTAACGTATATAATTACCAACGAACTTCAAAGACATCTATTTCTATTACACGCCTGTCTAAAACGTCGACATAATAAGCCTAATATAAAATTAAGTTGTCATTCTTATCTGACTAACTTTTATCAATATATATTTTTATTCTAAAAGAATCCTACTCAAAAGAACACCAATTAATTTTCATTACGACCAAATACATAAATTTTTTTTGTCAAATGGACATTAATTGCTTACCGCCGCTTTAATTAAATGCGTGGTCGTTGAATAATTATAGTGTTTTTAGAATATTAAGACCTTGAATCCTACTTTAAATATCGTGTTTGTTTTCTATAGTAGTAAATACATTAATAAAAAAAAACTACCATTTTTGTTTTGCACAATTGGCAGTTTTTAAAGAGATTTAGTTAATATAATTATTTAAAGTATTATATAAGTTAGAATAAAAAAAAATATCTTATAGAATTCCAATATAGCAGATTTTTGGCTTGAAAAAACATCGCTCCTGTTTTTTTGTAAATTGTAAAATAATTCAAGCCTCAAGTATTAAATTGGGTTTAATATTTAACAATAATCAAGAACATAATGAGTATGATTTTATTATTTTTTATATCAATGCTTGAAAATAGTATGCATTTTTTTTAAAGTTTGGTCTAAGCTGAAATATTAAATAGATTCATAATATCTAATTTCGCATGTTATATAAATATATGGAACAAACGTACTTCAAGTTATATGTTTTAACTTATTTATACCTATAAAAACCTACAAAAGAAGATGATGAAAAACTGTAAAATGTATATATGCCGTACGTGATGTTTTATCACTAAAAATTGTGCGATGGAATAAATACAATATATTTTGATAAAAGAGGAAATAAACATGAGATGCAGTTTCTACCGAAATGTCCAGCTTCAAGTCTTTATACTTAAAGTCAAATAAACCTTCAGTACGTTAAATATTTCTCAATTACTGTGATATGTTTAGTTTCCGAGATTCAAGTAAACTCTTACATAAATACGTACGTAAATACTGTAAAATAGATTTTCAAAACTCCATTAAGAATTTGAGGGAAGTAAAAATATTGAATACTATAAAATGCCTTTTTGTTGCCTTGAGGACCATAAATTCATTCACTTCGGAACATTTTATGAAAGATAGATTATAAACCAGTGAATTTTTCCCCATAACAATGTTAGTCTTTAAAATATTTATTTCCCCATAAACTTTACGGGATTTTAAAAAAAATTTAAATAACAGACTTGATATATTGTAATATTGTTTTGATATATTGCAACATCAAGTTTCTGAAAGTGTATGCAAAAATTTATATTTTTATCTAGCGTTATTTACCACTATAAAAACATATTTTTATCAGCTTGGAAAATGTTGGGATATACTTTATATAACATGTACAAGAAGCCTGTTTGATACCATTCTTTGAGAACAGTTTCAAAACCCTTTCTTAAGAAAAAAAAAGCAACATTTTAAAGCAATTTTTATTAGTCATTTCTCTACTTAATTCAATAAAGCTAGTGAAAGTTCATTGGGAAAAAAACTTCAAGAGTACAAACGTATTTTACATTTTCTCTTTCAAACATTTCCATGTAAAGCAGATGTACTAGCGTCAGGTGGCATACTCAGTAAAATGACAACAAAATAGACTAGCAGCTGATAAAATACATCGCCTTTTTTTAAACCTCCACGTGTTGCCACACCGAACTGTGAAATTTTTCATTTTCTTTTTAACTCGTCGACTTTTAAACTCTCGCCTCTCCTGGATGACATAAATTAAACGATAAATAAAGCGTTTTGCGAGACGAGTGGAAACATTTATTTCCCTTTCCAGGGAGTTTGGGGGGAGGAATTGGAAGCTTTAACATTATTTGATATCCAATAGTAGTCGTTTGAAGACTGGAGGGGAGAGAAGGGGAAGAAAATAGGGAAATATCAGTTGATCAATATCAGTGTGGAATCCTTAGTCTTGCGTTGACGTCAAAGTCCCCTCTAGTCAATTCTTTTCACAATCTGATTTTTCTTTTCGTACAACTCGACTTGTTCTTTTCCCCCCTCCTGTCTCTCTCTTGCATATGCTTCTTTTCAAAAGAAAACAGAGAACGTGAAATCGAATGTTTTTTTTTCTTTCGAACAGTCCGTAGGCTGTTGAGCATTTTTTTTCTTTCCTTTTCCTTTCTTTCTTTTTTGATATTTAACGAATTATTCTTTTATTCTGGTTGGACATCTGAAATGTTGTACAAGTCATTATGTTCCAGAAAATCCCTTTACGGTCTTGAAAACAATAAGGATTATTTCTGCGTTGGTTTTGTATTTGGATACAGGGGTATTTATTACGTTATTTTATTAAGTAATTTACGTTACATTTATGAAAGTTCAGAAACGTTGCACTTAGAATTATAGTTAATATAAAGAAAAAAAAGATTCGAATATGATAAAATATTAACACTATGTTCTTACGTCCAAAAAATATTTAAGGCAAACAAAAGATTGATTGAAATAAATCTACCTACAACAAGAGCACATTGCTGGTGGGCCCCACCAGAAATAGTTATTGACAAGAAAACACCAATTTAACAACATTAAAATGTAAAAGTTTATTTTAATTATGAATTTCGTAACTCGGGAATAAATTCTGAGTTCTCAGAGCTGAATGTAACATAGGTAACCGATCTTATACACTGATTAAAATTCACATTTTTTTACATGGTTGTAAATTGGAATGCGATGCATCAAAATAAATAGTTAATACATAAAATTTTTAAAATAAAATACTGCTCTCAGAAAGACTTGTGTTCATGAGGCTGAACGTTTGATAAACATAGGATTTCCCATTTCAATTGAAAGTAGATGTTTGAATGTATATATTTTGAACCTTATAAAATTTTTGTGATTGTATAATGGTGTTGTGAACTATATATAAAATAAATAAAAATAATATAATGGTGGCAAAACAAAGGGGTGCTCTAAATCTATGCTCTCAGCCTTTATATCGTCGAGGACCGGTCAACGTTTGATAATTTTACAGCGGTTTGTTGAAGTTGGAGCGTTGATTGTTTGTATTTTAGAGTGATTTGATTTAATAATTTTAATTTAATTGTCTTTAAATATTCCTTCAGAATAAAATACAGTTACCCGAAAAAGGGAATGAAAATATATTTAATATTGAATACAAAGTGATTTCCAGGGAAAGTCACACAAATCCGAGAGAAATACACCAAAGTAAATAAAATAGAAACAATTTAATGTTTCTAGGGCTACCCGGTACCATTCGATCCCCGGATTGGGCCTTAAAAACCTCTGTGTTAGGGTATTGAAATTTTTAAGAAATCACAAAGCCTCCAGTTTTGTATTTTGACAAACTGGACCAAATGTTACTGGTTTAATCCATAAACTTTGTATTTTTCATTATATATATTATATATATACTATACGATAATTATTTGTAATAATATTATTGTTAATATTTGATACCTTTTAAACAAATATTAGTTTTATAATTGATTCAAACAAACATATGTAAATAGCCTTTACGTCAAGTCTTTATTCTAAAGGTCTCAATATAGCTATTAATATTTATCATTTAGATACTTTAATTAAAGAAATATGTATCAAATTTGATTATTATGCGTGATATCATTAATTTTCAGAAAAAAAATCAATAATTATTAAAATTACTTTTTTCTTTCATCGGCGGTAATTATCAGAATCAGAAGAGAGACAGAAAAATAATAACACACGCTTATAAATTTTGTTTAAAAATGCCAAGCGGGAGATAAAAACCAAATTAAGGTTATCGCAACAACTAAGAACATAAAATACAAATTAATTTTTTTTAAAAAAAATTTCCTTAGAGAATTCAGCATTTTTAATTAATGACGTCGAATAAAAAAAAGGAACATTTTAATATCCCATCGCTATCACAAAAACCTACCATTAACTCAAATAATCATGAAATTAAACGTTGCTTATCAAGTAATTTAAGCTATTATAACCACCCGTAGTTATAGAACAACAAATACTTTACTTTGCCATCCGTCGATACCAGAAAAGGAAGAAGGAAAAAAAAATCGCCATTTTCGAAACGCTGGTTTTCGATCGTATATTAGCGCCAGTGTTCTTTTTGGAAGAACGACGTAAATAAAAATCATCCAGCGGATTATGTTTTTATGGTAGGTGTGGTGAAGGATTAAATGGGCCGGTACTCGAGAAACCACCAACCGGGAATGGCTGAAAAATAAAAATAAAATAAAAAAAAAAAGAGAGAGAACGTTAAGCGTTTATAAAATTCATTAGACAAGCCGATTAGAAACGCAAAAGGGATTTACTTGGACTGCTAATGGAATGAAAAAGTTAGACGGAGAGTTTCAACTATTTTTCAAAAATCCCGACTAATTAAAATAGAAGCTTGTTTCGTACAGGGATTAGCCAATCAAAAAAATAGACTGAATCCCTTAATTAGAAATGTACCATTTCGGGGTTTTCTGAAGTCTTTCTCTCTTGGCAATCCGGGGAACTTGTGTAACGGCAAACATACTACACAGATTTGCTTGTTGTTTTTCGTATTCTTTGCTACAAGTAAAGACAGCACATGCTTCTGATTTCATTCGTTCTCCTCTTTGTTGAGTTGAGGTCAGGCGAGTTTTGGCTCTCCTCGTAGGAGGAGAGGAATATTGTATCGATAGAAAACAAAATTTAAATTTTTATCGAAAAGAAAAAAAAAAAGGCTTATCTCCAAACAAGTAAAACAAAAGAATGCTTGAATGTAAATGGATTCTTTGGAGCTGGAGCTATGCGTTGAAATGTAAAAAGAGAAATGAATGATTGTAGATGTTTTAATGTTTACACAATATTCTTTTTAATGTACTAATTTTTAGATTTATTTTTATTACATTTTTTCTTCTTCCTTTTATATTACGTTTATATAGTGCTTCTTACAAAGCACAGTGAAATACGTTTGAAGCGAAAACCCTTAAGGTATTCGAATACGTTCGGAACCGTGATTTTAAAAAACGCATAAATGGATAATTTTCGTGATATTTAGTGTCACTCAGATTAGAATGCATGCATAAAATTGTTTCAAGGACATTTTGACAAAAAACAAATATTTAAATCCAATATTTTGGCAAAAAATTAGCTTAGATTAATTTTTTTAAAAATGTTCTCCTTTTGTGAAAAATGTTTCTTTTATAATAATATTTTGCCTGTATATAGCTCAGACCTCTCTACAGAGACTCAACTAGAATTTTTGAAAAATTCACATTGTTTTCAGAGTTACCACCAATTAAAATAATTATTAGCGTTTTTTTCTTAAAATTGCTCCTCTCTGTTGTCGTAAAATATGGGTAAACCCAATTCTAAGTCATATATTTCAAAAATTCTAGTTGAGCCTCTGTACAGAGGTGTGAGCTATATACAGGCAAAATATTATTATAATAGAAGCATTTTTCACAAAAGGAGAACATTTTGAAAAAAGATTATTCTAAGTTAATTTTTTGCCAAAATATTGTATTTAAATAATTTTTTTTTTGTCAAAATGTCCTTAAAACAATTTTATACATGTATTCTAATCTAAGTGACACTAAATATCATGAAAATTATCCATTTATGCGCTTTTGCAAAATCACGGTTCCGAACGTAGTCGGATACCTTAAAACTAAATATCGGTTAACGCGAAATAATACAATGGTCCCTACAAATTACTACGTATTTTCATGCATTTTTTCTCTTAACACGAAAATATTTCCTTTCCGGGAATGAACAAAATACGGAAGACACCAGCCGAATTGGAATGTCCTACCGTATCATTGGAAGAATACGTTGCAGTAGATGATGATAATGTTTGTACAGCACCAATTATATAAGGCAGAAAAAGACATTTTTGAGTTTGTTCAAAGCTAAAGAAATATCATCGATGCAGATTACGACGACGAAAATGAATTGATTAACGTAGCTCCTATTCCCACGTCATCCGAAATGAGGAACATCATGAAAAGAATGCACAGTTATTTAGACACATATTCTAATAGAGAAATGAAACCAAAATATACAACATTGAACAGTTTGTTGATAAT
>BMAV01018851.1:189675-224208 GCA_019973955.1 Trichonephila inaurata madagascariensis
AACACGTGTTTGTCTTTATAATGTGACTGCCATCAATTGAGCCCATTGAAAAGAATCCCTCTCAAGTGAATTGAAACAGAAAATAATTGCAGGTGCATAAGTGTACAGGGTGGTCCCGAATTCATGGTACAAACATTAAGGTTAAATTCAAAGCATTGCATCAATTATTTATCATACAGAAATGTATGGGTGCAAGTGACGCGGTGTGATACAAACACACACAAAGAAAAGAGACAGAAGGAAAGACAAAGTGTTTACTGAAATCTTCGTTCACAAGTGTAATCTTCACAATAATTGTTCGTAACTATTCAGCACATGAGCTATGAAGTCCAGCTGCAGCACACATTTCTGTATCATCCACTGACAGTCGAAGATAGACTGCCGGATTCAAAACTTGTACTCGCTGAAATGGAAGAGATGTAAGTGATTTTCGTTTAACACTCTACAAACGGTCTGAAGACTTACATGTACATGATAAGCAATAGCTCTTGTACTTGATTCCTGTCTATCAGCCACAACATTTAAGATGCTTTCTTCCAGGCTTGGAATGGGTACAATTCTTCGTCGACCAGCATCATGTTTGGTGGCGTGGAACGAATGTGCATCACGAAGTTGACGATGTAACCACTGAAACATTCTGTGATCCTGCATTAGTCGATCAGGAAACTGCGTGTGATACATTCGGAGCGCCGCTCTGCCGTAACCATTAGCACGGCCGTACATGTAATGTATGTCTGCATTTTCGGCAGACGTAAAGCTTCCCATCTTAGTCGTCAGTACAATTGCGAATGGTGCTTTCTCCTACTGAGATGCATCATTTTGAACGGTGGTTAGACATCTACTGCCCCCTATCGGCAACGCAAACAACTGAAAACTATATTTATCTTTTCTTTTATTTCCTCTGTTTGTGCCTCATCACGTCCCATGCACCCATGCATTCCTGTACAATAAATGATTGTAACAATGTCCTGTATCTACCCTTAACTTTTGTACCCTGAATTCGGAACCACCCTGTATATCTCTCTCTATATAAAGCTGTCTTGCAAATTGTGAAATAATTTTTAAGTGAGAAGTTTTTCTCCTCGTCTGTACACTTTTAGCAAAATGCAATTAAAATTTTTAAATAAAATATTTTGGCCCTACAAAGCAGTGAACATAAATTTTTTAAATATGAGTTCAAATTTGACACAGAATGCAATGCAATTCGAGTATTTTGAGATAGATGTTGTTATTAAATTTAAATAAAAAAATTTTTTTTAAATATCTTAAGTATTTTTCGTTGTCGTCCTTACTAGACAAAATATTTTCTGAGGTCTTAACTTTATTTTTTAATTAGATAAATACACATGATTCACATTAATTGAATACAGTATTATATACAGTAGAGCAAGCATCATTTATATAGTAGGCAGTAGGCATCATTTATATAAATTATCAATCTAAAAGTTTTTGATAAATAATTTTATTGAAAACAATGAAATATCCCATTAAGTTAAAACAATAGAGCAATAAACCTCTTCAGTAGAATAAATTCACTTCTTATTTTTCTGTTTTTATTTATATTAAAACAATTTAATCACGTGCTACAATAAATGCCATTGCACAGTCTTTCCTAAAAGCACACAAAATCTGGTTGATTTATAAATGTTTCGTCTTAAGCTGAATTCACACCAAGGCGTACAAACGTCGAGTGTCAAGCGTCTAGCCAATCAGAGACTTCATTTCGCCCGAGATTAAGGCTTTGATTGGCATGGAAGGTTGACACTCGACGTTTGTACGCCTTGGTGTGAATTCAGCTTTAATCCTCCTATTGCCTAGTTGCATTTTTTTTTTGTTAAAATTTGTTTATCAAAGATAACATCAGAACACTCAGTAGGAATAATTTCCATATGGTCCGAGAAAAGCTCTTCGCAGCAATATGTCTTATTTATTTACTTCTTGCTGACGAAATTCGTGCATAAATAACCCAAATATGATTCATAATTAATATAATGAGGCAGACATACTTAAAAATTAATCCACATAGAATCCAACATTGTTTTAATTATAAAATAAACTGTAATCTCTCTCTCTCGCTCTCTCTATTCGTTGCTTATTTATGTTATCAAAATTTCTTAACTTTCTGAAAAAGCTGTAATAAAATCTCTCTTTTGAATCATATTGGTTTTATATATTTATGTATAATCACATTGATGAAAACATATTGTAATGAGATAGCGAGATTCAATGACACATATTCAAGTATATACATATTGCAATAATATTCTCGAATAACGATGTGTTCTACTTCGTTGTCAATACTTGTCCTTCCCCTTTATTTTAACATAATGTACCACTAGCACTACGGCATTAATTGCTTTTATTCTCCATTTTATCTTTTTATCTTCCAAATTCTGTGTCTACTTTCTGATTTCATTCCACAAAAGAAAGGACGAATTAGAGAAGAGCACAGATTTCTGCCACCTCCCTCCGGGATGGTGCCTCATTAAATATGTTCCATACTTGTCAATTGAATTGTTTCTCGCTCTCTCACCTGTAGTATGTCCTCAGTTACATGTGAGAAGCTTTCTTTTAGAACGGTTCTGAGCTGTTGTTAATAATTTTGATAGCATCTTTTAAATTTTATGGAACTTTAAATTAATTATTCTCTTTTTTCTTATTAATTATGATGAGAGGGTAATACCATTTTTTGGTAAGGTACCTCGTATTTTGAAGCCGTGGGCGTGGGTCAATACTTATTTCTATGTATTATTTTGATTGTTTATTTAATTCTTTCCAGTCCAAAGTAAGTTGTGGTAAACAACCATTTACACACTAAAGTCTTATCACATAGGAGGGCTGGAAAGGGTTAACTAATATATAGATTTTTATTTTTTTAATTACTTTTAAACAAATGTTATCTCTACTAAATTTGTTCCTTTCTAAAATCCCTCAATGTATTAAGTGAAAGAGTATTATATAACGTCTCAATGAAAGCAACATGAAGGCTATTGGTGACGGATCCCATATTTTTAAGTTTTGGTCATGTCACTACACTTGAGCTAGGCCCTCTTTAAAATTCTACACCACGCCAATTGGAAGACTTTGAGCCTCGACATACTTAACGTTCATCAGCCCTTCGACACGGTGGATCTTCAGTGGCGCTAGAAATCATAAATCGGCCGCGAGTGCGTGACCTTAACCACTAGACTACCACGGTCACACCATTCAATGAAAGTCTTGAAAAAATTATCTCTATAAAATCATACTGGGTTTTATGTATTTTCATATAACCTAATGGATGATAAAATGTATTGTGATAAGTTTGTACGATTCTGTGACACACACACACACGCACACACACACATATATATATATATATATATATATATATATGTGTGTGTGTGTAATAATTCTCTCTAGCATCCTTTTAATTAACTCTTTTTTAATAATCTTTAAATAAGCTTTTACTTCTTAGGTTCAAAACTAATGCCCTAATCTTAATCGTAATCAACTATTATTATTACATCAGAAAAATCTCTTTTCCACCCATTTTAACCAATCAGAGCTCTTGTTACAAAGGAGTCACTCGATCTTCACTGCCGGTATAAAAGGCGAAATTCTTTTATGCTCTCCCCTTTATGTCCGTCCTGTAAAATGTCGCTGTTGCTTGCTTCTGTCTGATTGCTTTGGTGTTTTAGATGTTAGATTTTATGTCAACTGTTGCAATGTCCCGATCAAGAATAAATAAAAAGTAACAGGTCCAAAGTCTCCTTCAACATGCCACGACTACAAAACAAACAGTATAACTAATAATTAAGGAAAATCGACGCACAGCCCAGGGAATTACAAATATATGAATAATATTTTCGACCTACGACATTTAACCATTATCAAATAATTTATTTTACGTATTTTTTATTATTATTTATTACATCCGTTCCAGCTCAAATTAATTTAAAATGTGCTAGACAACTTTTACACATAAACCTATTTTCGAATCATAGGGTTTCGTGAGAGAGTATTAATGTCTCACTATTCAGCGACTAGGGCTTTTGGTGACGGACCTCGTAATTTTGAACCACGTTAGAGGAACGAAGACGACACCTTAGCTGGCACCCTCTCTCCAATCTTCCCCACCACATAAACGGGAGGGCATTTGAACCTTAACATAGTTAACGAGCGTCGGCCTCCTCTACACGGCGAGTCTTCAGCTGTACTGGGCTCGAATTCATGACACGCAGGCCACGAGTCCATTACCTTCACCACTAGACCACCGTGACCTCATCATTGGGCCAGAAAGGATTAACTAAGGCATTTTTATTTTTGAATTATTTTTTTTATGAAATGCTATCTGTATATTGACCTTGTTCCTTTCTAAAATTCCATAATGCATTATAAATATAAAATAACTTAAATAACACAACACATTAAAAATAATTTTTTTAGATACACATAAATGAGACACTATTTTATCTTTAACCTTTGTCAAAAGAACACGTTAAAAATTTTGCAAATCATACATCCCAAAACAGGTCTTGTATTTCTTCTGTGCTGAGAAACAATAACATTTTAAAACGAACACGTTAAGTTAAAGAAAAGTTGATTTTATCATTACATAAACTACTCCTACATAATCCTCTGATTATCTCTTCGAATGATAACATCTCAGAAATCTAATAAAAACATATCTCTAGGACATCATTTCCATCTTATCTGCTCCAGTCCAACCAAACCTCCATAAGGTAACTCAATCATGCACCACAATAAACTCAATCATGCAATTTCTCGTAAAAGCACACCTATCCATGTCCCCCCATGTACGACATGGTCGCAGGGTTTGAGAGACATTTCTTTATCCGTTGCATTTGGTTTTGAAATTCAACAGGGGGTTGCGAGGGGGGAGATGATAGCAGAATAAGGTAATACGGAATCGTTTATTCATATTAAGTACAGCATCGGCGAGGTATAGGCAAATATTGACTCAGGAAGGAATATTGGGCAAGTCTTCGAGCAAACATGCTCTACCGAAATCAGGATCTTTGACTCGAGGGACTTTCCACTAAGCCCCTCTAAAAGATACCTGCTTCACTTAGTTCCAAGAAGCAAGAAATCTTTTAGGTATATTTATCTATATTAGACTGTATTTTCGTTGCCCACAGCAGTGATGGCCTCTGCGTAAAGAAAATTTAATATTATATTGAACATATGAAAAGTAAATGTTTAGAAGTCAAGACAGTTTTTTTTTTTTTTTTTTTTTATTTGGAGGGAATGTTTTTGTGTGTGTTTGGATGTTGTTTACGAGGGAATATATGCTTCCAATTTTAGAAAGGGTAAGTCTTTTTTAGTCTACTTTTTTTAAAAAGATTTCGTTAGGTTTAGTTAAGTTTGTATTATTATCTTCGGTCAATATTGGAAGAAAAAATTCAGTTATAAAAATTTTGCAGTTGATTTTGATGCAACATATAATTTAGGGAGAGTTAAAATTAAGTATCAAGTTGACATATGGATGGTTCTTTTTAGTGGGAGATATTTAAAATAAAATGCTATCTTAAATGTTTGTGTCAAAAATAGCAATGTACGGATTACCAAAAACACTTACCATCGCAAAAGTATTGAACAAAAAATTCAGCAAATTTGACGTTTATTCTTTACTGCAGCGTTTCTCAAACTGTGGGGCGCGCCCCCTAGAGGGGCGTAATAACCCTACGAAGGGGACGCGAACATATTGAAAATTCGAAAAAACAAAAGATTATTATTTAAGAAAATTATTAATTTATGGAAAGAAAACAAACAAAATACATTCTGACATAATAGAAAAAGCAAATACACCTTTACACTGATATAATACTCTTATATATATATCAGTATTGCACAATATATTTTATAATTAATTTAGCAATACTAAGCTAAGAACAAGTTTAATAATTACCACTGACCCCATGGGATTGTCATATAAAAAATTATATAAAAAAATTAATATTTACCTTGATAATTTGTACGGTTTATAATAAATCCCTTAACTGCTGGTTAATAGTTATGCAAATCACTCTCCAATGTCATCGCTTTCCACCTAAACGAACGTATGGGATGTATTGGGGGGGAGGGGGTAGAAAAGGAATAAAAATAAGCAAATCCTATGAAATTAGTAAATTGCCTTCCAAAGCAAATTAAATTTTTATTGCCTTCCAAAGCTTTCGGAATAATTTCATGGATAGCAGTACACAGAAGGGATTATACTTCGGAAAGACATATATATACGACTGGGGCAAGTATCGTTTTAGTTGAGCGAGACGTTTATATACGTCGGTGGCACTTAAGAGGTTAAATTCATGTTGTAGATTTACAGTCAAAGTATAGTGTTATTGAATTCAATACATTGTTGTCTGGGGGAGGGGGGCTCGATGAAAATTATGATTAAATATTGGATCGCAAACAGTAAAAGTTTGAGAAGCACTGCTTTACTGTATTTTAACTTTTTATCTTAAAGCAGTATTTGCCAAACCGTCAAGCTACTAGTAGCTCCAGGAGACATTTGTGGTACATGGCGTTAACGTTACTTTTATTAACCCCTTCCAGGTTCATTTTATATCTGGATTATGGACGAAAAAATGTCCATTCTTTAATGTTTATTTTAAAACATACATATCTTTTTAAACATAAAGCACAATTTCCTCAAAATTAATGTAAATATAAAATCTATTTAAAGAAATGAGTAATTTACCTGTAAAGTTGGCTTTTTGTTTGACAGAAATCATTAGATTTTGGAGTCAATTCACACTAACTATAAATAGAAAGCTTAGAATACCTAGCTTTTGTCTTGAATTGCAAATTCTATAAATATCTTTTGCATTTACATAAATGATTATGAAATTATTAATCAAAATTGGATCGTGTACGATAAATTCAAAAACACGGTACTGCACATCATCCAACATCGCTCAGCAGGAGTGCTCAGCAGAAAGACGTCCTCTTTTTGCAGAAAATCCCACCGAGTGGTAATTTTCAATTTTTCAAAATCATAAAAAGCACACGTGAAATAATTCGGAAAAGACCGATTGCTGAGTGTAAATTCTCACAGTGCCCGAGCTACACTCGGAATGAGCCAGGATGGTACCTTTTGCCTGACCGAACTCTGCTCGGGAAAAACCGGGAAGGGGTTAAAAGGAAATAATTGTACTTGAGAAAGTCTCAAACTCTCATAAAATAATAATAATAAAAAGATAGGGAATGATAAATTGAGAGAAAGTAGAAAAAAAAGTGCATTTTTATAAATAATTTCTAAAAATGTGCTTCTTTTTTTAAGTATAGTGTTTAAATATTTATTTAAATCTTCGTAATCGTATCATATAATTTACAGCACAGATGATGACATTCGTAAGTGATCTGGAGCAAGTATATTAAGAACCTCATTTCAACTAGATAGTAACACAACTTCTCTCTCTCAGATATTAAATTTTAGAATAGATATTGCAAACAGTCTTACCTATTTACATTGGCTACTTATTACTCTCCCGTAATATTGCATATTACGGAAACATTCTGATACTTGGCAGATAGCTTTGCCTGGATATTAACAATTTTTCAGTGTTTCTACTTTAATAACAACAAAATTGACTAAATTTCTATATATATATAAGAAGAAGAGACACACGAAAATATTTCTCAAAATTCAAGAATGTTGCTATTATTATGATTATTTAGATACAATAAAGGATCCATCTTAAAAATTCATATGTATTCATATAAAAAAAAAACTGTCTGAAGTATATTTATTTTTGAGAGAAGAAATATACATTATATATCTTAGTATATTTATATTTATTCGAAATAAATTTATACATTACAATTTAAATGACACTAATTTACTCTTATGCTGATAAGTGTCTGCGCCGGTGGCTTAAAGGTAGCGTACCTTCTTCGTAAGCCTAAGGTTTCGGGTTCGAATTCTGCTGAGGTCGATAGATTTTCAAATGCAAAAGTGGCTCTAGGGCCGGAAAAACCGAACCCTTCCACGGGGCGGCAAATTTTAAGGGTGGTATTTGTGTGTGGATCGAATTAAAAAAATTTTTTTTGGTTACAAAAAATTTGATACATTTTCTGAAATATTATTGGGTGTTAATTTGGTATTTCATTTAACCTATCGTCAGTCTAATTATCAGACTGCGTAGCTCCATCTGCGATGCTAATTTGATACAGTAAGGCTAGGCGCTAAGTTGTTGTTTATGTAGAGATAGCAGGCCAAGATAGGCGATAATATTACAATATGGTTTACTTTGATATTTTTATCGTGCGATAATGTGGTTGTCATGGGGATAACGTATATTAGTGATAGTTTTTGGTTTTTTTTCTTTTTGTCGCGGGATCTCTGCTCAGCAAAAGTAACACATTGTTACAAATTTTGTGTAATGAACGCTTAAAATAGTGTAAATAATTTATATCTGGAAGTATAATACATTAATATTTCTTTTTGTTGTATTTATTTTATGTTAAAATCTTGCCACCACCTCTCCCTTCAAAATCTTGTTTTATTATGAAATAAAAAAGTACTGATTATATACACTGATCGAGGAATAAATTAAAAGCGGAGTGCGCACTGAGGCATGGCGTAGACAAAACAAAAGGATTAAGGAATCGCGCCAAAAAGCGCTTGGGGCGTTGCACTCCTATATCAAATTAGTAACACTGGTGGAGTTACGCAGTCTGATAATTAGGCCGACAATATCTTATTTCCTTATTTTGTACTCTGAATGTTTAAAATTAGTTTTCTTTTATGTTAAATAATGTAGAGTTCGAGACGGGAGTATATATTAATTCATGAAATTTGATATGTTTACCCCTCTTTCACTAGTAACTTTCTCCCCATCCCTTGGAGTGAGGTCACAACGGACATTCCTTTCACCCATACGATGTCCGGTGTCAGCTATCCAAAAGGGAACAGAGGTAATAAGAGTTTTTCATAGATAGAGAGCCACAGGAAATGTTTTATCTTAGCCTTGAATATAATTACTGTAAGTTAAAATAAACGCTTGTGATCCCCAAAATCAGTAGATTCTTTTTCGAAGAAATTGGCCAGCTAAAAGGGGCTATTCCTTCTCTTTCCTTTTATTCGTTTGAAGTAATAACATGTAATTACGTCTTTAATTCCGAATTATTTTGTATATTTTAAGACTTAAAATTATATATATATATTCTTCTTCTTCTTTCTTCTTCAAGTTTTGTAAGTACGTATCTATGTGAACAATTTATCTTTTTTAATTATAATTTTTTTATTTTTTTTTGCTTTGGAGAGAGAGGTGAGGCATTTTCCATTTTTGTCCGGGGTGGTAAAACTGCAAGAGCCGGCCTTGTAGGCATGCGTATCACATGATTATGTGGCATGTAAAATATCCCTTGAATATCAATTTGGCTCTGATACTCTCTGCAAAATGAAATCACCGCAAAAACATAGCATTCGACGAGATCTTCAAATTATGGTGGCAAGAGCAGCCAGTAGATGATGTCATCATGAAATGGCTCTCACATTTAGGGACTTAACAAATCTGCAAAGATTAAGTTGGTAAAATGCAGCACCATTAAGGAGAAGAAAAAAAAAAGAACTTTTGCTGAGATATTTACAGATAAATTTTTCAGATTAAATTTTTTTTCTCAAACTATATGAATTTATTTTATTTAAATTTTGAATATTCTTATTGCTTCACTATTAAAATGTCGATAAATTTATCCCGGAAACGGAAAACATGGAAGGTGATAAATATGTTATTTCTTAAAATTATGTGGTAGGAAAGCTTTTATAAAGCAGCATTTACTGAAAATTGGCTTTAAAATTTTACCTGTGTATATGATGTTTCACATACATTGCGATTATATAATACTCGATTTTCTTATAACATTCTTTTGTTATAATATTTTTTATATTGCTTACTCAAAATTTTTACTACTGTATAGATATGGTGAGTGTTATTGAAAATTTTCAGCTATGGCGATATTTCTGCACAGTTTTTAACAAGAACTTTATTTAGATATTTTTGTAATGGTGAAGTACTTTTTTTTGTGGTACATTTATTCTCTATATACATAGGTATTGGATATTCAGTTAGACGGATTAAATAAATAAATATGTTGAAATATATTGAAGTTTCATTTTTATTAATAAGGGAAAATGATTGCTATAGTTATTGTTTAAATAAATAAACTGTTTAACTTAATGCGCATATTAAATTTTCGAACTTTAAACCAATGTAAATAAAATCCTTAACTGAAATACTAAATACATATAATCTCTTTCTTTCTTTATCTACCTGTGTTCCTTTAATTGGTTAGCAAAATATGTAACCAGTACAGTAATACCCCGTACTTACGTGATAGGCGGGGCAGAGAGTGATAATACAATACAATAGTGAGTATTAAAAAGAAAAAAAAAATATCAGCCTTATTAACCACAAAGTCGATGAAACTTTTATTTACACGTTAGCATTAATACTCAAGGAAATGCAATTACCATTAGTTATAACTCATCAGTAATAAAGGCCGTGCTTCTCTCAAATTTAATAAACAAGAATAAAAAAGTTTTTGATTCTGGCATTTTTTTTAAGGTATCCGACTACGTTCGGAACCGTGATTTTAAAAAAGCACATAAATGGATAATTTTCATAATATTTAATGTCACTTACATTAGAATACATGTATAAAATTGTTTTAAGGACATTTTGACAAAAAAAAAATTATTTGAATACAATATTTCGGCAAAAAATTAACTTAGAATAATCTTTTTTTTTTCAAAATGTTCTCCTTTTGTGAAAATTGCTTCTATTATAATAATATTTAGCCTGTATATAGCTCAGACCTCTGTACAGACGCTCAATGATGATTTTTGAAAAATTCGTATTATCTTCAGAGTTACAACCCATTGAAATAATTATCGGCGTTTTTTTCTTAAAATTTCTCCCCTTTGTTGTCGTAAAACATGGATAAACCCACTTCTAAGTTATATGTTTCAAAAATTCTAGTTGAGTCTCTGTAAAGAGGTATGAGCTATATACAGGCCAAATGTTATTATAATAGAAGCATTTTTCACAAGAGGAGAACATTTTAAAAAAAGGTTATTCTAAGTTAATTTTTTGTCAAAATATTGTACTTAAATACTTTTTTATTGTAATACTATTTTTAAAACAATTTTATATACATTTTCTAATCTAAGTGACACTAAATATCATAAATATTATCCATTTATGCGCTTTTGCAAAATCACGGTTCCGAACGTAGTCGGATATACCTTAAACATTTTTTCACTGAACTTAAAAATTAATATTTCTCTCATATTTGTACAGCTACAAGATAAAGCTATGAGTTATTTAAGAGCTAAATAGAATAATATAAAAATAAAATAAAGTCAGGTTTTTTATAGAAATACCTATCCTATAACAAAAATAAAATTCCTAAAATACGAATAGAAGTAAAAATTATTTTTCCATATGGCTCACTATCCAATAAACAACAGTTTCATAAATATCTGAGGTAAATATGACAAGATTGCCAGTAGATACTCATATACAATGAGTGGTCAATACTAAAACACCATAACAACAATCGGGGCAAAGGAAGTGCGGTATCATAAATCATGATCTTCCCCTCAAGGGATATTTCCCTCTCCACCCTTCAAAGGAAATACGTTCAGACAAATGAAACTATGCAGGAAGGGACAGGCAGCTAGATACTTAGCATCACATTCTCAGACAGTTTCGCATGGGATATATTCTGAACGACAATTTTCACCATTTACAAAAATCAATATTCAAATGAATATTCATTTGTGTAGTTTCGTCATTTGATGTACAATGCTAATAAGTTATCTAATCCATTTTTGTAGATTGACAAAGTCTTATATTGATTCATAAATCTGCTCATTTTACAGTTGAATTATCTTCAAATGCGTGGAATTCTTTATCATCCACAAAATCTAGATTTCCTTCGAATATTAAAATTAATATTATACAATTACTAACTTTAAACTATAGACACAAAATTTGGTACTTACGAATTATACGATCGACCAATTTTATCAAATAAAAAACGTTATCAAAGACAGCGAAATATAGCCAATAGTCTGAGTATAGTTATAACCGTAAGTAATCGCTAATTATTTATGGTACCTACTGAGCAATCAATGTCAAAATTTACATTCGACTTCTTAGGATAAAGAAATCACACGTAAAAGAATCATTGCCACACAAAAACTGTATGCTTTTTTGCCTGATTATTTCAATTTGTATTTAGATTTAAAAGAAATTCGAATGGTTTAATTATCTGTCTTCATTCTTTGAAACTTGCTTCGTTTGATCTCAAGGTTGAAATAATTTTATTGCATAAAAATTCCACTCCAGTTGGTTTGGTAAACTAATTTGGTAAATGTCAGTACAATTTATTTTTGATGTTGGCATTGTTATCAGAAACCTCAAACATTTTACATTGATGTGGTCTTTGTTTCTTTAAAATTCACTTGCATTTTCAATGCTGAAAATGTAAATGGAATTTAATATTTTAAATGTACCGTATGTGATTCTTTCTGAAATAAGCTGTATAAACAAAAATATTTTTAACTACTTCTCGTAATTAAGGAACTGATGATTTCAATTAATTGATGAAGATAAAGTTATTTCAGGAATCACGTGCATAACTGTCTTTTATTTCGTATCACTTTATTTCGGATTCGTAAAATTTTATCTTCATCTACATTATTATATTAATTTTGCATAAAACTTTATTTATGAGTTAACATTTTAATAAGTATTTGCCTTAAGTGTTTTCTAAGCTTATCTCTAAGAATAAGATTGCAATGTTTCATTTTTAACATTACGAGACATTTTAATAAACAATACAGAAGCAATAAATTTAATAACGTATTATAACTCTCATCGCGATAAGGGATTTACGGATTAAATGCTGCTTTTGAAAATAAACATTAGATATGCTTTTGAAATCATGGCTGTGAATTGAAAAGCAAATGTCATCTAACAGCGACTTATTATTTTGTATATGGAGGGAATTAATAAAGTCGAATTATCAGAGGATATATGGTAAACTGTTCGGCGATATTCTACGGAATTTTATTGCATGTTCGTTACAGTAGAAAAGGATTATAATGAAAGAATCCATAATTAATTTTAGAAAAAAGTAGTTCAAATATACTGATTTAAGTATTCAGTGTCAAATAATCCATTTCAGTGAATAAACTATTATGTATCAAATAATAAATAATGCGGAGATTATGTTTTTTATTTGTTTCAACGACATCCATGCTTTAGAACAGTGCTCCGCAACCACCGTTCCGTGGATCACAAGTCCGTACTACCGGTCCTCACAAGAAACCTTAAATTATTTCTCTTTTATTTACTGTGGTATATTTTTCTTAGGTTTGGGCTACTTTTTATGAAAATTAATTAATATTCCTTGTTAAATCACTTTACATTCATTTTTTGGTATAGTTATGTTTTATTCAGAAGTCACGATTAAATACAATTAAATTAAAATATTATTAAATCAAAACAGTCTAAAATATAAACAATCAACATCCTCCCCCTAAGCTGACCGCGGTAAAATTAACAAACGTTGACCGGTCCGCGGCAATAAAAAGGTTGCGGAGCACTGCTTTGGAACATATAAAGGGAAAAAATACTTCCTTTTCACAAAATATAAAAGTAACATAATGTATAAATAATAGAAACAAAACGAAAATTTAAAAAGAGGCATCAAACATAAGTTTATCACTAAAATAAACTGTTTTTACCAATAGTTTCAACTTGCATCTAAAATACAAAAAATTCTTTTTAATGATATTTATTAATTAACTCACAGCAACATAAATACACCTTTCTCTCTTTTGTAATCCCTGTTAATATTTCATTGTATAAGTATTGGTTTTTCTCCAATTTAAATATCATTTCTTGCTTTATTCTCCATATAATTTAATTAAAATAATTCATAAATTTTACTTATTATAGTATTATTTTTATTAATTTTTTTAAATATATTTTCTTTAATATTTCTCAGACTTGGAAAATAACCCACAAAAATTTAATTATTCTTAAGTATTAAGAATTATTTATATAATTGTAATATATTAAAGAGGGTTCGGGGAAGAAGCAGACATTGTCTTAAAAATAATAACTTTTATTTAAGATTTAACAATTTATGAGCATAATTTACAACTTATTCAATAACTTTGGGAACAATCTCAATCTAAACTCTCAATCCAACTTTTATGATTATTCAAAATGACTTATCTTTTGAGCCGCTGATAGCTCACTTGACAACTCCTTCTTAAACTGCAACAGCTTGGTACAAATCAGCTCCTATATTCCTTCTACTGATTTGGGTGGATGATAAGTTTAAATACTACTTTCAGTACACACAACTTCCAAACAATTCACAAATCCCTTTCCACTATTAACTTTTCACGATTCTATCTAATACATCCAATGCCAGGGTTTAAATAGCATTTACATTAGCATAAAATCAAGTCATCTCTACGGAAAGTAATTTTTAAACTCGAATCTCAGTTACAGAATAGTTTGTCCAAGACTATTAGAAGGAGACCCGCGGATAGAGCCCGTCACAAAGTAATGTAAGTTCTTTGTATACTCTGAAACAATGAAGTAAAATTACTTACTGAATGAAATCTCTTGTGCCATAAACCCTAAAAGTTACCCGCTCACTCATTAAAGAAGGTGATAATTAAAACTGGGCCTCACAAATAAAATATAAAAGCATATCCATTTAGGAATTCAACGAACACTGTGTAATAATCATTGTATTATGTAAACACAACCAATAAAATCAATCTAGAAAAAAATCGAGTAAAAAGCTTCGTGGCAAATATATTCGCGTCTGGTTATACGAAGAATTTAGCTTGTAAAATTCTAACAAACACTGCTTTTTAAAGCACAAATTCCTTTTAGTGAGAAATTTTTTAAATTCATTTTAAACATCCATCCTTTAAAAAATGAAATAAATTATTCTCAAGATATTGGGATGTAATTTAAAATATGTAATTTAATATAATGAGATATAACTTAGAACTAACTTTTCTACGAATGTAAAACAGGCTCGGATATTTGAAAATGAAAACTTTCTACAAAAATGCCACAGAACTATATTCTTCAGTTTAACATTCTTATTTAATTTTATAATTAATTTTCAGAAAGGGAAAATTACAAAAATAATATTATTCATTAAATATGAAGCGAAGACCTTATTAATTTAAATTATTTTTCATGTTTCAGTTGCAGAACACATTTTTACTTAATACGAATTTAATTATAAATTCGATGTGTGGAAATTAGTTTGTAGATTATATAGTGTTCTCTTTCATTAGTGTATGAATATTGTTGCAATAAACATACACTGATGCATAGAGCCTGCATATTGATCCAAAATTTAATTTCGATGTAACGAGAGTTAAAATACAAATCCGCGAGTGCTTTTGTTGGTTTTGTAAAATTCAATTAACTTTTCGTTTTAGAGATGCTTTAAAAATATTTATAACAGGCAGAGTTTACAATAATTATCTTGAAAATGTCAGATGAATCAAATTTTATTTATGATTATTCTGATGATATCTAAATAATGCAGTGAATAGAAGTATTAATAAACGAATTTAAAACTTTGCCCTTTAATACTTTTACATATTAAGTATTATTTGTAATAATTACTTCAAGAATTATCTTTAATACAGTTTTCTATTTATCTATTATGGTTTTTAATATCAATTTCAATAAAATATAATAGCAATGAACCCTCATTATTTGAATAATCTGTTGTCTGGAGTCTTGTTTAAATATTAGAATATGGTTTTGAGTATGATTATATTATGCTAAGGATTACAGGCTGATAGTTATATTGATCCGTGAAGTTTTTTCATAGTATAGTTACCAATGTTATGTAATTAATACTTAAAATAGTGTGGATAATTTGTATCTGGACGTCTAATACATCCATATTTCTTTCTGTTGTACTTCGATTATAATAAAATTGTAATATTCGCAACGCTCTGTCTCTTACATTATAATGGCGTTTCTATCAAAACGGCATTATTTTTGGCGACCAAACTTGGCAAGTTGGTGACCTTTTCGGCAACATGGCTATCATATGGATGATTCTGGAAATTCAATGACGTAAGTGGATCTTTCGAGAAAGATCTATGCAGCTTATAAATAGGAGTCGCTCGCTGAAATTGAGTCAGTATTGTTTTGACAGTTGAAGAGTCGGCTAGTGATTAGTTTCTACGATCGAGTGAGTGCTGCCAAATTAGCTTAATCATTACGTATTTGTATTCTTAGACATCGATAGTTGTGTCTGAACTCTGTAGAAGATGTGAAGGCCTTCTGGGATTTATTTTGCGAATTTTGCTGCTGTATCCTGTATTTCTAAGGGTGTTTTTTTCCATAATAAATTTTCATCGCTCTTAAAGAGCTGTTTTTCTCTTTGAGACTAATAGTATAAAATCCTTGAACTTCGATCTCTCTACGTAGCAGTATTATTCACATAGAATAGTAAGACATACTTATTATCATAGAATAACAAGTATGTCTAATACAAATGATTTAAAGTTTTGTTGAAAAAGTAATTTTTTCGCATTTATTTTTAGAGGAGAGAGACTTTTTAGAGTATTTTATTCAAGGTTTTTTTTCAGTTACAAATAATACTTTTTTATACAGACTGATTTATTATTATCTGCAGAAGATATTTGTTAAATTGGAATTATTTTAAAAATTTATGTCGGACAACCTCTTATATTCATTAAAATGTTATATTATGAATTATGTTTCACACTTTCGTTTGATACTTTCGTTATCAAGCTATTTAGAGAGGAGGAAAGAGAGATAGCTCTCTCTTTCATCTCTCAAAGCATTCTCTTGCTTTGCTAATTTGACGTTATTTAAACAAGTAATATAAAAAAAATTGAGTCAATTCCTACTTAGATCGACAAAGAAAAAATTTATTTTAGCTACTTTTTATTAAATAGTTACAATTAATATAAATATGTATATACATGGGACAGAATCACAATATTAAGTGGTTATTAATTTTTATTAATTATCATTAAAGTATCGTATTGTCATCCAAAACAATCGTGTATATAAAATTGTAGTTCAACTGAATGCTTTAAAACGTGAGAAAAAAAAACATTTTCAAGTTTTGACACAAGTCGCCAAAAGGGTCGCTAAGTCGCCAAAAATGATGCCAACGTTGCTATATTTGTAATTCATTAAATAATTACTTTTAATCAATTAATTTTTATTAATTATAACTAAATTATTGTATTGTCATCCAAAATAATTATGTATATAAAATTTCAGCTCAATTGAGTGCTTTAAAATGTATTTTATTAACGATTGAAAATTCCACCAAGATAAATAAATAAATGAATAAATAAATATACAGAGAGTGCGAGCTAATAGTAGGAATTGAATTAATAAAAATCACTGCTTATTCCTGATTTATCAGTAATGAATTAAATTTTTAAAAATTCCTCGGTCATGGATCCGGCCGGACTCGTGGTTGGTACAATTTCTGTCGAATCATGGTCTCTAATCCCGGTGCTACTGAATATCTGTCATCTAGAGAGATTGATACCCGTTAAATATGTCGAAACTCAAAGTCCTCACGTTAACTTTATGCTGATGTTTGGAGAGTGAAGATGCCAGCTCAGGTACAATTCTTATGATTTAGCTATTGTTAATAACCCTTTATGCTGTATCGTAGTGCGACGTTAATAAACAACTGATCTTTGACTCAATCACATAATCAGAGGAAAAGAAATTCTTGAATCGGATGTTTTTCTCTTAAACCACTTAAATGCCTCCAGCGTATATATCCGTCTTGTTTAACATGTGACTTATATATCCGTATTATTTAACATGTGCACTGAATCTTCTGACATATATATCCATCTTGTTCAACTGGTGCGTTCTGTGCCCCAGACGTATATATACATCTTGTTCAACTGGTGCGTTCAGTGCCCCGGACGTATATATCCGTTTTTTCAAAGTTCGATTCATTTTTTTCAATTCCAACTATTAGCTCATACTCTCTATATATTTATTTATCTTGGTGGAATTTTCAACCGTTAATGAAATACATTTTAAAAAATTCAAATGAGCTGAAATTTTATATACATGTTTATACTGGAGGACAATACAATAATTTAATTATAGTTAATGAAAATTAATTGACTAAAACTAATTATTTAAAGAATTACAAATACAGCCACCTTTGCATCATTTTTGGCGACTTGTATCAAAACTTGAAAAGGATTTTTTCTCACGTTTTAAAGCATTCAGTTGAACTGAAATTTTATATACATAGTTGTTTCGAATGACAATACGATACTTTAATGATTATTAATAAAAATTAATTACCACTTAATGTTGTGATTCTGTCCTATGTATATACATATTTATATTAATTGCAACTGTTTAATAAAAAGTAGATAAAATAAAATGTTTCTTTGTTGATCTAAGTAGGAATTGACTTATTATTTTTTTTATTATTATTATTATTACTTGTTTTCGCTGTGATCAGTAAAACTATTCTTAAGTCTTTGGAATACAGTAAAATGATATTGATAGTGTTTTCGATGGATTTTCTTATTTCAGAGAAAAATTTGGTTATTTGTGCGTTTTCTTCTCCCCCAAGACCCCACACGCGCGCCTATATGAAAAGCGGTGGAACTGGGGAGCGAATCTCACATCTTTTAATCGACAGTTAAGGGGTTAATTTGTAGTTTACGAGTCGAAAGATAAATAACAGAATACCACGCTGACGTAAGTTTAATTATCTAGGGTGCTTTGTGTTTTCTTTTTGATGCAGAATGTAGAATTTTTAAATTTTAGATATTTAATATCTTTAAAGTTCTGACATTTAATAAATAAAATATTATTTCGATTTCATTTTTATCGTATACTAAAAATCGAAGGATTTATTTTGATATAAATACTATGAGTTATTTAGTTTCATTTGTTATTGCTAAACCTATCCACTTTATTTAGTGTATTTGAAGCTATATTTTTTTATTGTACTGCTACAATTTTATTCTAGATAAATATAAGTATAAAATGGACATACGATATGTGTGTTCGCAGATGACAATTCAAACAAAAAAGTAGGAAAGATTTTCTTTTTTAAAAAAATATGAAAAAAGGGCAAGTAAAACCATTGCGAAATATCATGGAATAAGTTTTTATTTTCATTTATTTATTTCTTGTTTTTCTATATCTTCTTCTAAGCAGGAAAAAAAAGCTGTAAAACCTTTATCAATCGGAAATATTGCCTCGAAATTTTACTTGAAAAATACTTCGAATTTTTTTCTTTCTGTTAATTTAGTCTTAATAAGCTTATTTACGATAGAGATTATATAATTTTAAGCCGTATTCAATGTCACTACCCTTAGGAATTAATCGGTTAAAATGACAGTTTCGATGGGTTTTTTTTAAAAAAATGACCCTATTCATCTTATATTTCGTAGCGATTAAAATTAATACAGAAAATTTAATTTGTTTCTTTTGTTGCAACAAATACTTTTTCGTTGCATTGTTGAGCTAGAAAATAATAATTTACTGAATCATGTTTTTAATACAAAATTATATAACTATGTTGTTTTGAGTAAACTTTCAGTAATGTTTTTATTATTAATTATTTATTCAACGGAAGTTTTTATTTTTAAGAAATCAAATGTAATTTTTATTTAACTACAATACAGTTTTTAAATAAAAAGAACTATAAAACAAAATTGTAGTGACATTGTTGTCAGTTCAGTTCAGGTTTTGTGGAATATAGAGCAACAAAGGCTATTATCCCCTGAAAAAACTAAAGGATTTATAAATTAATAGATTTCAAAATATTTCATTTTCTGGATAAAAAATGTGAATGATAATCTATTGTCATTGACATTATTGTCTATGAGTATTCAATACGATTTAAATTTAATTTAAAATGCAGGTAAATTTTATAATAACCTGCTATGATAATATCAGAGGTTTTCTTTACTTTGCAAATCTATTTTAAGATATAGATACGTAAAATATCGTAAAAATGAATTTTCATTTTAGTTTTTGACTTTTATAATAATCCCAAAGAATAAGCTAAAATTAACTATGGCAAATAAAATTTTAAACCAATTTATCTCAGAAAGAAAAAATAACTCATTTATCTCCATTTAAAATGCTAAAACTTTTTTTTTTTTGTATTGCGCCAAATGCTTTGAATTTTTTTTACCTATTGCTATTAGTGCATGTAACAAAAGTTGAGGTACTTGCGCATTATACCGTAACAATTGCCAACGTTCAAGATAACACGCCAAGATGGCAACCCCAATTTTGTATGTGTCATATCCACTGAATTGGCAGTCATTTGCTTCGTTTCATATAATGTCGCCAATAGGTTACGATAATACGTAAGTACCAAAGTTGGTATGCATTTTTGAATCAAAGCAATACTTATATTTTAAAAAATAGTTGAATTTAGAATTTACACATTTAAATAATTTCCACTAAATATTCAGAAAAAAAGTATTTTACGAATATTATATTCATGCCAACAGAAAATCCATACCAAATGTTGTTATGCATAGCTTGATGTATTTGTAAATCAAATTTTATGTGTGTGCGCCAATTATTATAATAGGCGTATCATTTTAAAATCACTTCATAAATTTTAAAACTTTTATTTAAAAAATTAAATGGCAGGTCTTTTGTAGCGTTTTGAGCACAAAAATTGTTTTACGTAATCCATATGCATTGGTGACAAGCAAAAAAAAAAAAAAAAATGTAAAAACCTTTTAGTCAAATGTTTTTGTATAAATCGTAACATGACCTCTTAAAAAAATTAATGATATAATTAATAAATGCAATTATAAAACGCCATTTATTTAACTAGACAGTTACATCAAAGCCCCCAAAAGAGTTTAGTTATTTTCTAACCATGAAAGCTCTCGTGTCATAAATTTGAAATAGCTAAGAGTTTTCACATTTTTAATATAACTTTATTTCCACAATTTTAGATTTTCTTTGAATAAACCATCAATATTAATTATAATATCTCTTAATTTTTTGAGTTATTAATCTGTTTTTAAAGCATTTAAATTTTTGTAGATGAAAATTCTTATACAATTTTAAAATACTAATAATTTCTCGAGAGGTATAGAGTAAAACATAAATTAATTTTTAAATGTTTTCAAATCATTAACTGGTTTTAAATTTTTTTTTTCCACATTTTGGTTTTGAACAATTTATTGGTTTTTAAATCCTACAAGATCCAAGAGTTAATTAAATTGAACATTATTGTGAATTATAATATTTTGAATTTTATTAAGGAATTGAACGATTGTTATACTAAAAAATAAATATTATTAAAAACGGTTTCTTAATTTTAATTTTAAATGTAAGAATATTTTATAAGACCCCATTTTATTTCCACTCGTAACTGCCATCTGCGACTTTAAAGAATTCGCCAAATGATTCAAAGAAATTAAGTTATGAAGTTTATGTCTGTATGATCACATAGTCCATTTTAGTAAATAAAATTAATCAGTAAAATATTGATAAAAGCAGCAAATAATCATTGCGCTTTTTTTAAATACCTGTTTCTGGATATAATAACTTGATTTTTATAATCAATTCTAAATGGCTTCGTTAACAACGTTGAAGCTGCAAAACTTATACTAGTAATATTTTTTTTTTCAAAAAACATTCATTATTTATTTGAAGTTCTTGTATTCCTCACTACGAAAACTATGACGGACATGACACTGTAAAAAGAATTTATACCTATACCGTATATTTCGGCGTATGCCGCGCACTTTTTGTAACACAAAAAACAAGATCAAAACTTACGGGTGCATAATAAGTAAATAATCCGGTAATAAAAGTATGATTGCTTTAGAAACAAGGGAAAATTACAATAAAAAAATAAATTTCTACATTTGTATAATTATTGTTTATTTAAAAGTACTGACATACCTTATGAGCTTTCATTATGGGATAACAAGAAAAATTCGTCTTAAGGTATCCGACTACGTTCGGATCCGTGATTTTAAAAAAGAGCTTAAATGGATAATTTTCATGATATTTAGTGTCACTTAGATGAGAATACATGTATAAAATTGTTTTAAGGACACATTATGACAAAAAAATTATTAAAATACGATATTTTGGCAAAAAATTAACTTAGAATAACTTTTTTCAAAATGTTCTCCTTTTATAAAAATTGCTTCTATAAAAATAATATTTTGTGTGTGCTTATATAAAGTAAAGACTTCTCCAAAGAGTCTCAACAAGGAATTTTGAAAAATTCACATTATTTTCAGATTTACTTTCAAACGAAAAAAATTATCGGTGTTTTTTTCTTAAAATTTCTCACCTCTGTTGTAGTAAAATATGGATAAATCCACTTCCAAGTTACATATTTCAAAAATTCTAGTTCAGACTCCGTACAGAGGTCTAAGATATGTACAGGCAAAATATTATTATAATGTAAGTATTTTTCAAAAAAAGAGAATATTTTGAAAATGGGTCATTCTATGTTCATTTTTTGTCAAAATATTGCACTTAAATAATTTTTTATTGTATAATAATATTCTTAAGACAATTTTATATACGTTTCTAATCTAAGTGACACTAAATATCATAAATAATATCAATTTATACGCTTTTACAAAATCACGGTTCCGAACGTAGTCGGATACCTTAATTGTCTTCCCTTATATCTTCATTCACATCATCCAGTTCTATTTCATTTTTTCACCATCACTGCTACAATAATGACCCATAAATAAATAATCCTCCGTTCCATCTAGATTGTTAGATATACCACATTTTTTGATGAATTTTCAATTATGCCAGGTTTTATTTCATTCCATATTGTTACGAATTTTGACTAAAGAATACTTAAAATAGTGTCAATAATTTATATCTGGATGTGTAATACGTTTATATTACTGTATGTTTTATTTATTTTACGTTAAAACTCTGTAATAACGCCGTTCCTTACTATATAATGGTGATTCAATGAGAATTTGGCGAAATCTTGGCGATAAAGCCAAGTTGGCATCATTTTTGGCTATTTGGCGACTATGTTGACGACAATTTTTAACGATTTTTCGACCTTATGGATTCTTCTGGAATTCAGTGGAGAAATCTATTAATATTACGATCTATTTCCCAAGCTGATCTTTTTTAAAGATCCGTGAGGCCTATAAATAGGGAGTCTTGTTTTGACTGTTCTAGAGTCAGTACTGTTTTGACTAATGATTAGTTGATGTTGATTGACCAGCGATTACTTATTACTTCGGTTGTTGTGCAGGACGAGCAAATGCTTGTGAATAATCTTTTACATACTTATATTTTAGATGCTGATAGTTGTGTCTGAATGCCGTAGAAGGTGTGAAGGCCTTCTGAGATTTATTCTGCGAATATAGCTGCTGTATTTCAAGCATTGTTTTTCGGCAATAAATTTTCCTCACTCCTAAAATACTAACTGTATTGTTCTTTGCGACTGATTAGCATAAAATCCTCGAACCGAAACCTAAGCGTATATATTTATTCTCACACACTATTTCTTGATTAGAAATAATAAAAGCATTAACATACAGATTTCTGATTTCTTCATAAAGAAAAAATATGCATTATTTTGCTTAAAGTTATTTGGCCAAAATTTAAGAATTCTGGTTTGAAAGTATCAATGTTTTTAAGGTATCCGACTATGTTGGGAACCGTGATTTTACAAAAGCGTATAAATGGATAATATTTATGATATTTAGTGTCACTTAGATTACAAAATGTATATAAAATAGTTTTCAGAATAGTATTACAATAAAAAATTATTTAAGTACAATATTTTGACAAAAAATGAACATAGAATGACCCATTTTCAAAGTATTCCCTTTTTATGCTTGGAACCGTGATTTTAAAAAAGCACGTAAATGGATAATTTTCATGATATTTAGTGTCACTTAAATTAGAATACATGTATAAATTTGATTTAGGGACACATTTTGACAAAAAAAATTATTTAATTACAATATTTTGGCAAACAATTAACTTAGAATAACCTTTTTTCAAAATGTTCTCCTTTTGTGAAAAATGCTTCTATTATAATAATATTTTCCCTGTATATAGCTCAGACCTTTGTACAGAGGCTCAACTAGAATGTTTGAAATATGTAACTTAGAAGTGGGTTTATCCATGTTTTACGGCAACAGAAGGGAGAAATTTTAAGAAAAAATGCCTATAATTATTTAAATGGGTTGTAACTCTGAAAATAATGTGAATTGTTCAAAACTCATAGTTGAGCCTCTGTACAGAGGTCTGGGCAATATACAGGCAAAATATTATTATAATAGACGCATTTTTGACAAAAGGAGAACATTTTGAAAAAAGGTTATTCTAAGTTAAGTTTTTGCCGAAATATTGTATTTAAATAATTTTTTTTTGTCAAAATGTGTCCCTAAAACAATTTTATACATGTATTCTAATTTAAGTGACACTAAATAGCATGAAAAGTATCCATTTATGTGCTTTTTTATAATCACGATTCCGAACGTAGTCGGATACCTTAAATCAATAATGAGAATAAAACCATCATCATTTGACATGAATAACATTATCATGGTTGACATAACAAACATATAAATTTATTTAGATTTCATTATAATAGTCTGTAGTGAAATACTTGTGAATATAAAAGAAAAAAAAACATGCTAATAGTCGTTCAAAATATCCGTCACTTCTACTGAAATTAAATTCTTGCATGTTTTTCTATTTATCAAACTTAAGATTTTATTTTAGTCTTTTAACCATACAAAAGAAAAATCCCGGTTGTTTACCTAATGGAATCATGATGTAAGTTCAAATTAAAGACTGTAATGAGTTTCTGCCAATTCTAATTTACCCTAAATTAAAACAAAAACCTCATTCTTCAACTCAAGAAAAACTCGACAGCGAAAAAGTTAATTCTTCGCGTGGAGGAAAACAATTCCCATTGCCAACTCTCAAAACGAAATTAATCACCCAAAAGAAATTTCGCAGGTAATCAGACAAAAAGAAGAGTCGCTGGGTTGTTGAATTTCAAATTTATTGCTCTTGACATTCCGGGTGAATTATAATCGTGATTTGAAGCAATCGGTTTTGGAGATGATTCCACTAACAGAGAATAATGGGACGACGCATTCGTTTGCAGTAAAAATTCATCTCCACTCTTAGGAATCCTTTAATTAGATTCGCTCACCCAAAACGCTTTTGCCTGTCCCTTTTCATTACCTTGATACAGATCGAAAAGATGCAGATAGTGTGAGACGCTTGCAGGAGTTTGGTTAAAACAAATACCATTCAGCACTGCGAGATCTCGCGTTTTTATGTCTTTGATCGTGCCAAAGAATTCACTTTGGGCCGTAAGATTTGGAAAAGTGGATTGTAATGATAGATCATCTACACTTAAGACAGGAAGCAGAAGTGTAATGTTATTTTGTTTTGGTATAAATTCATAAATTTGTTACTTTTAAAGTATGGTTTAAGATTCGTGTACGTTATTTAGAATTGTTTGTTGGAAACAAATTTTGGGGAAGGTTGAGTCTCTTTATTTTTGAATCTAAATGTAACACATCTGTTTTATTTGTATTTAAATGTGTATCAATCATTGATTGGAAATTAAAAAAAGTATCTGATCTTTATTTTATCTGAGAAGCTTTTATAACTCTTTTTTCAGATTTTATCCCTTAAGGAATAATAATGCTTTGTTTCTGTGTGTGTAAATAATAATTTTTTTAAGTTTGTATTCTACTGTTGTTAATACTGTTTACCGTATATTTCCAAATGTAAGTCGATCCATTTTTTTATTCAAGTATTTATCCAAAATTCATAGCTTATAATTAAACCGAAATGAAAAAAATAATTGCTATTATCAAACATGTTGCCATACGACAGAAAATAATGTCAAACAGATGGAATATTTTCCAATTAAATTTCTGTAAAATAAAACGCCAGACGCAAACGATATTTCTGGGTAACCCCTTCTAAATCTAACACAGTTTTTCCATTCATTTGTTAGTTTGTATACTATTTAAAGTAGTCTAATTTTTTGCGTCATTTTTACTTTTTATGTGTAAATTGAGAGGTACAAGTAGTTCGTATACAGTTAATTTAAAAGTATAAGTGATCCCATTTACTGAAAATTTTAACAACAATAAGGCTTCTCGGTATTTCTCTGTTTGAGGAACAAACTGGAGATGGGATAAAAAATTATTTTGACTTGGAGAAGACCACCAAAATCAAAAAAGGCAACACGTGATCATCGACCTATGCTTCATGTCCTTGAAGAAAAACTCGCAGCATGATAAACATGTGCATTCAAACAACCCAGTAAGTGATTCGAATCCTGACATTCCCTTTGAAGAATTTAAAATGCCTTCCCCCCTCTTTATAATAAAATTTCCATTGAAAACTCTCATTAGAATTAAAAGATTTAAATCGTGTGTGCATGGCAAACGGAAAATATTAAAATACCGTTATTGTACGACGACGATAAACGATTAAATAACTATTGATAATTTAATAAATGGAGTTTTTATTCTGATTAACGGACCCGTATATAAGCAAATCCCCTTAAACTTCCAAAGTTTAAAAAATTCTTGGCTTATAAATGAAAATTACGATATTAGAAACTTTAAAGCAGATTATATACCGAAGAAGTTTTAGCTCACAACATAATTACAAGTTCCCGTTTATTCTAAAAATGAAATAAAAGTGACATTGAGAATTTATATGTTTAATAACATAAAACACATAAGTTGTGGCATTGTATAAATGAATACTACATATAAGTGTCACATATTTGATAAGTATAACTTTTGAAAACTTCATTGATAATTTTTCAGTTCAGAAAGTCTCATTGGACTATGAAAATATTTCAATGCTAAATTATTTTTCGAAAAATGTACTTAAAAGCTTGAATTAAGATTAATCAAAGATTCACAGCAAATTACTGTTTTATAATAATATTTTGTTACATATATTAAATCAGATAACTTTTTACAAACTATTTGATATTTTTGTCTCCTCTCATTGATCTAAATTGACATTTCTAAATAAAGCACTTCTCACATGTACTGACTTTATTATATACTTGTAACAGCACTTGCAATAAAAACTGTAAATCACTGCCCTAAGCAGTAGAAATGCCCTTTAGAGACCACTTAAAGTATCCGACTACGTTCGGAACCGTGATTTTAAAAAAAGCGTATAAATGGATAATTTTCATGATATTTAGTGTCATTTAGATTAGAATACATGCATAAAATGGTTTTTAAGGACATTTTGACAAAAAACAAATTATTTAAATACAATATTTCGGCAAAAAATTAACTTAGAATAACCTTTCTTCAAAATGTTCTCCTTTTGTGAAAAATTCTTCTATTATAATAATATTTTGCCTGTATATAGCTCAGACCTCTGTACAGAGGCTCAACTATGGGTTTCGAAAAATTCACATTATTTTCAGAGTTACAACCTATTGAAATAATTATCGGCGTTTTTTTCTTAAAATGTCTCCCCTTTGTTGTGTGTGTGTGTCATAAAACATGGATAAACCCACTTCTAAGTTATATATTTGAAAAACTCTAGTTTAGTCTCTGTACAGAGCTATATAAAATCAAAACATTATTATAATACAAGCATTTTTTTACAAAAGAAGAATATTTTAAAAATGGGTCATTCAATGTTCATTTTTTTGTCAAAATATTTTACATAAATAATTTTTTATTGTAATAATATTCTTAAAGCAATTTGATATACATTTTCTAATCTAAGTGACACTAAATATCGTAAATATTATCCATTTATACGCTAGTATCCATTTATACGAACCTAGTCGGATACCTTAACTTCAGTACAAGCCAAGTGAGGAAATAATGTATACGCTATGAGATAAACCATGTATGTTCTTTATTGTTATATGTATGTTATTAGCAAAAGCAAATAAATAAATAATTTTTTTATATTTAGTCTCACTTGCATTAAAATCTAGATATAAAGTTATTTTAAGAATATTATTACAACAAAAACTTATTAAAATGCAATTTTTGGACAAAAATTGATGGAAAAAAATGATATATTTTCAAAAAAATGTTCCTTTTATGAAATATTTATGAAATGTGTTATGGAAATACTTATTAATTATTATTATGAAATTAATAATTTGTCTATATATAGCTATGACCTCTTCACAGAGCCTGAATTGGGATTTTTGAAATATATTATTTAGATGCAGATTCATCCCTGTTTAATATATCAGAGCATAGATATTTTTATAAAAAAAAAAACATTGGTTATTATTTCAATTCATAGTAACTCTGAAAATGGTATGAATTTTTAAAATTCCTGTTTTGAGATCTGTGGAGAAGTCTTAGGAAAGGACAAATAGAAAAAAAATATTATTATTATAGAGACATTTTCCATAAAACGAGAATGTTTTGAAAATATGTCCTTTTTGCTTCATTTTTCGCAAAAGAATTACATTTAAATAATTTTAAATGAAATGATACTCTAATTCAAGTAACACTAGATATATCAAAAACTATTCATTTATGAACTTTTGCGAAATCACCATTCTGAACATAGTCAGTAACTTTGTTTTGTGAACTAGAAACATATTTTATTCCATTGCAGGAAAAAAAGACAATTTTCTACATAATATACTTAGCAAATATCCAGATTCGTCTAACAATAATAAAGTATTTTTAATTAGCAATTATTTGAATCAGTCACATTAAGCTCTTTCAAAGATATCATTAATAAAAAGCCATCTTTTTCCCTATATCATAATTACCTTTTTGTGATACAATCTTATATCCCCCCAAGCATAACAAATTTAAAAGTTCGCTGTACAGAAATTCATATTTCTATAAGATGTATTTTTATGGCTATAACATTCTTTAAATATCTAACTCTAATCTATCCTCATCAAAATGAATAACTTACAAGACTTCATTTTGACAGACAAAAGAAACTTACAGGATTAATAGAATACGGGTTATGTAATAGTTAATATTTATAACCACATGACACACAATTATGAGACTAACTATTTGCAGTATTTTCCCTAACATTTCACCGAATGTATACGGTATACCATATTGATTACAAAGAATATAGAAATATTAAGCCATTCAACAGACATCACATAAAAGGGTTCTATTATTCCGTATTTCATTCACTTAACAGGAATAATGTGAATTATATTCACAGATGTTTTCAAAAGGCAATTGTGAGTTGTGCAATACATTGCGGGATAGAAATAGAATATGAATTATAATTTGCATATAATCATTATTAATGTATTCGATGGATATGCATGCTTATCTTTAATATTTCTTTAATTTTTTTTAAGCAATTTCACTTCTAAGACTCTTGAACTTCAATTCATCAGTCTATCTTAAAACATTTACAAAAGGACTCCAACTTTTCGAACTCCTATTAATTGAATTCCGTAGTTTAACGAATTTTTCTCTTTCCCCGATTAAAATAAAGGCTATATTTAACGAGTAACAAACCCCGAATTGACGAATTATTTCAACAGCTGAAAAAAACTTTGTTTTTTAATTTGTATTAAAAAAAATTGGAATTTTTTTTTCAGGTGACATTTCTTTTTGTATGGAACAGAAAGAGCAGAAACTTTCGACGAGAAAGGATGAAAACCAATATTATACTTTACAGGTGCAAATGGGTCATGAGTGTAACCTATCATGTGAGTTTTGAATAGTACAGGAAATTCCTTTCTTATCCCATTCCTCAGTGCAGAGGATATTTTAAGGGGAGTTGGAAAACTCTCTCTCTTTCTATATATACTGACAATGTTAAATTGGCTTTTTTCGATGTATCTTTTCTCAAAATCTGTTATATGTACATGCTTAAAGTTTTTTTTTCATACGATTAAAGTACGCCTTTCTTATTATACTGAAATGAGTTTTTAGCTAATTTTGAATTTTTTAATAATTTATGAAACATTTTATCAAACAATGCGAAATTTGATCCCTTTTTCATATGAAAAATTTGTAAAAAATAATCTTTTGAGTTTTTTGCAAAAAGCTCGTTTCAGCATATATATTGGCCATCATTATACATATATCATAAAACATTTACATGCCGGTGAACAGTAGTTTCTCAGAAAAGGTGCATCAAACATCAAAATTTACATTTTGAGATAAATTGATTTTAATGTATACAGTGAGACTTCTAATCGGCTAGGAAATAAAAAAATAAATAGCTCAATTTACAGTAAAAGATACATGATTTGGTTTATATCAGACTTCAACTTTAAAGCAAAAAAAACAAAAAAAACAAAACGAAGTACTTTGTTTACATTTTTCGCCATTCAAATGGGCGTGGCCCAGTTTCAACGATTATTTAAAAATAGGTTTTAAGGGCTTCAATTTACCCCAGAGGTTAAAGTAAGGTACTTTCAGAAAGGTTAAAATCTAAACAATTTTAAAATGTAAAAATCTCAAATTGTCAAAAAAAAATAAATAAATAAGATTTTATCTTTCCGACTGCCTTTAATATTTTAACGATTATGTTACATTTGATGACGGACTGCTTAGTTGTGCAATTGAAATTGAGGAAATTGGTAAATTACGGAGCTAATGAACAGCGATTCTGATACAGAAATTGGTAATGAAACTCCTATCTAATTTGTTACACTTTCTGGTGCTTTACATTATTTATAGAAACTGTTAAAATATATCTTATGTTGGATGTGAATGACGCAGTTCTTTCTTCTCTGCATAAAATCGAAAAAGAACTATTTCGAGTCATGAATCAAAAAGATTTAACCTATTCGGGACACACAAAGAACGTAAACGCGGGTGTACCGCCAGAGCCGGGGGTTTCTGTTGCGTCACTCACAGGCCGGAGGGTAGTTAAGCCTAAATCCATAAAAATACAGAAATATTAACTCGTTGTTCAATATTTTTATGTATATTATACGAACGGCATATGCGTTATATATTTCGTATTAATATACTTGATTTACTTCAGCCACTTTTTCTGTTTAAGTACAAGTTTTTAAAAAACATTTTTATGTCAGCATTTGTCAAAGTCAACCTTGTAAGAAAGTAAGGGGTAAAAAAGACAAATTTTGTCTACCAGATTTAATTATCTATTGAAAACTAGAGTGCAAACCCAAATCAAATGGTTTAGCGAAAATAAATCTCACATCTTCACTATAAACAAAAACCACATGTTCATTTCAAGAGCAGTAGTACAGCACTCAATTCGAAAACAGTCCCTTCCCCTTATGTTTATAAGACAAAAATCACGTGTATGTGAGTAATATTTCTCTCATTTTGAGTAGAATGTCAAATCTCCATGTATCTTTAATCTTATGGACATAGAATGCCATCTATTGCCAAAAAACTGAGCTTACAAAACGTTCCAAGTACCTGGCTCGCGGGTGAGTCGTTCGGCCTGCGGAGGGAGAAACACGCTGGCTCACGCTTGAGTCATTTGGCCTTTGACAGTGTTCCATGCTAGCTCATATACGGGACGTTCATCCCAAAGGGGTTAACAGACATATCTTAGCCAGTATTATAAATTTTCCAATTTAGTGGCGCTTAAAGATTCACTAGTAGTTGTTGAATAAAAAGTGTAAAATTTCTAACTATGAATGTTTTTTGTGTAGTTGTTTATTGTAGAATTTCCAAAAGGTAAATGCAATTAATTTGTATTTTGTCTGGACCCCGATATAGTGAATAACTCTGTTTTAACGAACAAAAATGTTCGATCCCGATGAATTCGTTAAATAGGTGCGTAGCAGATGAGTAATAATTCACTTATAGTATTTTCAGCTGTTGAATAAAAAGTGTGTAGTTTCCAACTATGGATATTTTTTCAATTCCTACTATTGGCTCACACTCTCTATATATTTATTTATTTATCTTGGTGGAATCTCCAATCATTAATAACATACATTTTAAAGAGCTCAATTTTGAGCTGAAATTTTATACACATGTCTATTTTGGATAACAATACAGTAGTTTAATCATAATTAATAAAAAATTAATTGATTAAAACTAATTATTTAAAGAATTACAAATACACAGCTACGTTGGCACCATTTTTGGTTTCAAAGCTTTCAGTTGAACTGAAATTTTATATACACGATTGTTTTGGATGACAATACGATACTTTAACGATAATTAATAAAGATTAGTTATCACTTAATGTTGGGATTCTGTCCTATGTATATACATATTTATACTAATTGTAACTCTTTAATAAAAAGTAGCTAAAATAAAATTTTTCTTTGTTGATCTAAGTAGGAATTGAATTAATTATTTTTTATATTACTTGTTAATCCCTACTATTAGCTCACTCTCTCTATATATTTATTTATTTATCTTGGTGGAATTTTCAATCATTAATAAAATACATTTTAAAGCGCTCAATTGAGCTGAAATTTTATACCAATACAGTAATTTATTTATAATTAATAAAAATTAATTGATTAAACCTATTTATTTAAAGAATTACAAATACAGCCGCATTGGCATCATTTTTGATGACCAAGTGACCATTTTGGTGACGTGTGTCAAAACTTGTAAAGGTTTTTCTCGTATTTTAAAGCGCTCATTTAAGCTGCACTTTTCTATACACTATTGTTTTGGGTAAAAATACAATTGAATTATAATTAATTAAAATTAATTGACGGAAATAATTATTTAAAGAATTGCAGATACAGCTACTTTGGCATCATTTTTGGCGACTTGTGTCAAAACTTAAGAAGATTTTTTTTTTCTAACGTTTTAAAGCATTCAGTTGTACGGAAATTTTATATACACGATTGTTTTGGATAGCAATACGATACTTTAATGATAATTAATAAAAATGAATTACCACTTATTATTGTGATTCTGTCCTATGTATATACATATGTATATTAATTGTAAGCATTTAATAAAAAAATAGCTAAATTAAAGTTTTTCTTTGTTGATATTAGTAGGAATTGACCTAAAACTTTTTTTTTATATTTCTTGGTTTTTTTTTTTTTTTTTTGTATGTTAGTGAAGACCTTAGAAAACGATATGACTATTTATTTTAAGTGAACAGTGTATATAATTAATTTTACGGTTGAATATCTTTAATTAATTAATTAGCTCTAACGGATTAAATTTCCCAAAGTTGAGTATTTTGTTTATGTATATCCCTTAATTTTCAATGTAGTGATTCAAAAAAAAAAATATTTCATGAGAAACACTGCAGTAAATCATAATGCGGTAGATAAAGGGTTAACGAACCAAAATGTTCGGTCCCGATGAATTCGTTAAATCGATGCGTAACTGGTGCACAATTATTCATTAAGACTATTTTCAGCTATTGAATAAAAAGTGTGTAGTTTCTAACAATGGATATTTTTAGTGTCGATGCTTATTATAGAACTTCTAAAAGGGAAGAGTAAAAAATTTGTGTTTTTTTTGGACCCCGATGTAACGAATAATCCCGAATCAACGAACAAAACATTCGGTCCCGATGAAATCATGAAATTGCAAATTATAAATGACAGCATAAACTTTTCATCAATTTAAAATACGAGGGTTGGAGCAAAAGTCATGGCAACTATGTTTTTTCTTGAAGATACGAGTCTGGTTGGAAAATGTGACATATACAGACGAAAGGACAAGGTGTTAACTGCATTGTGGATAATGAATGGCACTGAAATATCGTAAAACACTAATTTATTACGGTAGTATACAGGGCAATATGGCCTTCACGGTGCAAAAGAATGACAACACAGTACACATAAAGTTGACATGACAAACCTGGGCCTAAAGACATCCAATGTAGTCCCTAGCTACTGTCGCCACACACTGCCAACGATATGGGAGACACTGAATACCATCAGCCTCAGCATTTGTCGCACCATGTGTGAATCGTTCCGAATGTTGCTCATCACAGGTTGACACACGTCCTTGCTGAAACTTTTCTACCCACTGCGCAACTGAATGGTATGGTAGGGCATTATTCACAAGAGCTTTCACTAATTCACTGTGACATTCCATCGCATTTCTCCCTCGGAGAACGGCTATTTTCATGTATGCGCGCTTCTCAACACGGGTTAATTCTATCTTGCACAACACTCACCAACTGACTTATTTTACAGCCCTCGCTGAGCTACTACCAGCTATCACAGACCCATATGTTGTTTTGTATACGCATTATGCATGGAGAACTTCCACACGACATATATACGCTTGCGATCAGTTCACATATCTACAAGAAAAAAATAGTTGCCATGACTTATGCCCCAACCCTCGTATATACTTTTAAAGCGACAGAAAAAAAAATTTCAGCTCAAAAGTTACCTCAACCTGTATGATGTAAATAGAACGAAAATTTCCAGCGTAATAGAGTTTCCCATTTATCAAGAATGTAAATAAATTTAACCATCCCCCCCCCCACGTACCCTTAGGAACAGAAATAATCCCGGAAGAAATATTACTAAGTTATAAAA